>JAOEGS010004184.1:4138-14661 GCA_025447755.1 Corythornis vintsioides
TTCCTTCTGCCTTCTCTGTGCTCCTCTGAGAGATAAGGGAGAGGGATATAGTGTAGATAACAGAGTCCTTGGTTTTGTTAATTGGACTAATTTATTAGAAGACTGGTAGTGTTACACTTCTCTCCCATCACCAGCTGCAGACTTTCTTCCATCTCCCATCTCAGGCACACATCTTGACAAGGGTGGGGGGGGTCCTCAAGACAAACAGCAGATGTCCTGCATGTCACAACTTCTTGGATTGTTTGAGACAAAGCACTATCATGTCCTGCATGTCACATGGTTGCACATTTCATGGTCTCCTTATGCAAGTTTCCACTTGCAGCAAGAGAAAGGATTTAAAGATCAAAAATATTGATCTTCATTCCAAAGTCAATGCCACATATCCTAACATGTGCATCAAGCAATGGCAGTTAATTTACAGTCATGAACATGAGGGACATGATAGACAATCCTCTCTATCATGCCTGATGTTCAGAAACAAAAAAAAACAAAAACAACAAAAACAACTTAACAAGACTGCCAGATTTTTGCTGCCAAATAGAAAAAACCAGCCATCAAAGAGGAATAGAAATGCAAAAACTACCTTCCTTCAGTGTTTCAATTGCACTCTTGCCCCCAACAATTTATTTTTTTTTATAGACAATGAACAGCAGCAAAAAACTATTTTTCAAAGTTCTTCATGCCTTGTTTGGTCTTAAAATAACAAACAATTCCAATTGTTATGGACTTTAAAGTCTTTAGTAATTAATAATTAGTAATCAGTAATACTAAAAGGACTTGTGAGACAACCTTTTAAAACCAGTTTCACTGTATCCTTCACAATATCTTAAACCACAATATCTTAAACCACTGTGTGATACAGATTTTTTACTATATGACACAGATTTATCTTCATTTATTTCATCCCCTGCTGTAAAAAATAATTGTCACTGATTAAAATATGCTGCTTCTTTACAAATGCAGTAGTAGCCAGTGTTTTTTATTGTTGTTGTTTTGTTGTGGGTTTTTTTTTTTGTTTTTTGGTTTGGAGGTTTTTTTGTTTTTTGTTTTTTTTCCTCTACAAAGGTGGAGATACTATTAAAGACAGCTTCTTGCCACCAGAATTCTGGATGGGGAAAGATTGACTAAGAGAGAAAGAGTGCATGAAGGGTTTTTGTTGTTGTTCTTTTGGTTCTTCATACTTTCAAAAGATAGAGATTTTGCTCACAAAGAGATTACAGAACTATACCCTGCTGCTTATAAATCTTAAGATGTATTTTGTCTATTCTTCCAAAGAGTTTGCTTTTGTCATTCTTACTCCTCCTGAGCAATATTTTATATCAGTATTAGAGCAGTATTTTCTCTCTTAATGTTAATAAATGGCAGAAGAAAAAAGGTTTCTTTTATTAACTGCCTTTAGAAGTCTGCCTCGCTAAAATGTATATTTAAATGTAGAATTATTCAGCTTTTGTCACAATCCTCTCCCCTTCAAAATAAATCAAAATGGTTGATATATAAAAGTTAGGTGAGATTTCAAAGGCTAATCCCTGATAAAAATAAAACAGAGTATCAAGAAACCAGTTAACCAGTTCTACTAGTTCTTGGACTGGGAAGAGTAATACAAAGAATGTGTGTGATGGTGAAGTCTGGAAAGTTGCTTAAATACTTTTCAAAACTACTTTAGACCTGGCTATGAATATACTATGAATCAATTGTTCACAAAAGACATTCTTTCTGACAAGAAAAATGAAATCTGTCTTGAATGACAGCTATGAGAAAAAAGTTCTTGTCATCTCTGGGACTAGGATTTTTCTATATGGATCTACCTTGCCTCTTATTTGTGATCAGTTCAAAAAACAGTAGCCCTTATAACTTGGTTTGAAATGAAAAGGAGTGGTGTTTACTTCTCCTGGTGAGGATGTGCAGTAGTATTTGGCTGTATGTGAATAAACATTAACAAACACTAGATGACAAACAGCCTTATAGCTGCAAAAGTAGCAAAGTATTTTTGCTTGTCTGTAACCCATAAAGATCATTGAATCTCCCTAGTAATGAGAAAACTTGCTAAAAATTAATATAGGTTTAACATAATGAGCGTGAATTAATGACATGTAATTAATGTGGTGAAATGCATTTTTTTTTCCTATTACATGAGCAAGAATGAAGCTGAAGTTTAAGCTCACTAAAGAAGTTTAACTGAAAATGAAGATTAAAGAAGGGCAATACTGATTAGTTAAAGAAATACTTCACAATACAAGAGGTGTTTATTCACATTGAAAAACATTTCATATGATTTACAGAACAATCTCGAATTATTAAGACTATGCAGGCACATCAATTACTGAAATTGCCTATTTATGATGCATATGTAACATCTGCAGCAAGTCCGAATTTATAAGGTGGATGTTTTTAGAAGAAGTGTGTCCTTTTGGTGAAAAATATAGGTTGCCTAAGGACACCAGACCACAAGGCTGTCTGTATACAAATAATTCAGATCATTTTGCTGCACATTAGCATCTGAGAAAGTAAATGTCTTTATAGGTAAATGACTTTATGGACATTTCTATGACGTAGCTACTCTGTCTATTTGCACCCAATCTTTGGGGTTGGCTGATGGTCTCAAAATCATAATCTTATTTCTATGTGACTAGATAGCATCCTTGATTAACAATTTAGCGTCTGAGGAAATACCCTCCAGGTGACAGAAGTTAACACTTGGGAAAGTGTATGTGGTTTCATTTTCCAGAGAAAAAAAAAATCTGAGTCAGATTTTTTTACAAGGTTTATTTTCTGTCTGGTGAATTAACAAATTATTGTACAAATTATTGGTTTGGAGGTTTATATTAATTTGAATATAAAAAAAGTAGAGCTCTGACTGTCATGAAGGCACTCTTTAACTGTATGTCTCCTGTTTGTAGTTAACTTCTGTGTGACTTTATCTGCCTTTATTATTTGCTGCTCTGCAGAAATACCCATATATGTACAAACACTAACAGTTTTACAGCAGAGAAGCAAGGAATAAAGAAGCTTTATCCTTTTATCCTTTCTATCATTATCAGCTAGCATGGTATGTGCTCCTGTATTACATGAAGATGAATATCCCCTGCCTCATCCCTGTTTAGAATACACTAGTGTAGTCTTCATTATGTGTGCCTAGAGATGTATTAAATAAACATAGCCTTTCTGCTTATTAATTCTTTATGTATGATTAAGACTGTAAAAAAACAAAACAAACAAAACAAAACAAAACAAAAAACCCAAACCTTTTCCAGACAGTTTGGCAGACACTATGCAGAGTATTTACTATGTAGCTGAAGATCACTCTGGACAAGGAATAGCCTTTATACACAAGCATAACAATTAGGCAGGTCAAGAAAAGGTATGAGAACAATGTCCACTCTGTGAAACTCCCATTGGGTACATAAAGAACAGTATTATACAGTCTGGAGATAAGGGATTTTGTAGTGGAAAATGTTGCTATTTACACGATCCTGTGGACTATTTTCCTCAGGCTCTCAATATTATTTTTAAAATATCTTATTCACATGCATGGAGACTTATATACCTAAAGTATACTCCACTGATTGGATGTTGATATCCAGACAAAAAGCAACATGGGTTGAGATCACAAGTTACACAGATAGGAATCTGCAGGCAAAGCATAAAACCATCAAGGCCCTGGTCATTAAAACAATTGTGAGAAGTGATGCAATACCACTGGTTTTCAATGTTACAGAATCTTTTGAATTGGAAATCAAAAAAATAATTTAAAAATGCAAGAGTTGCATATGTGGACCAATATCTGTGGTGAGCTTTCCCAGAAGCATTGCATATTGTATAATGTCTGCTTTTAAAATATGTATTTATGGACCTAAACTCAGAACTCTTCCTGTTTTAAAAATGGAATTCGATTCAGGCAGGTTTTTGGACTGGCATTTCATGCAGGAATGGTCATCTGCTTGTAGACAGAGAGTGATGCTGCTGTAGCTGCTTATATTCATTATACTGTATTTCACATTTACTTCACTGTCAACCTTTTATGCATTGAACCAGCAGTGCTAGGGAAGGACTTATTCACTGCAGCAGCATGTTTCTGAGCTGCTGTGGGCTTACAGCCGCACACATGAGAGTAGAATTTGCTCTCACAGGAGAATTCAGTGAAAGAAAACTTCTGTTTATCTTCCTCCTGGTTCTGCATCTTCCATTTCCTCACTTATAAAATGAAGCAACAACTTTCTTCTATAACATGGATAGAGAGTTAATTCCCAGGATTCCCACTTTAGTACTTCCAAGTTCCCGGGAACTCACATTCCTGCCAAGAGCAAAAACCATTTAGTAAATCTCTGAGAGCTTTTGTAAATAGGATGCCATCCATCAGATTAATCAGTCTGTCAAAGTAAATAGCTGAGGGGTTTGGTAAACAAGAGTTATAACAAAGCAGAATGTTAAAATACATATATGTATTTATAATATATAATGCTTGCATTACAGGCAGGAAACAATTCATGCCTAGGTTGACTGCATTATTAGTTACAGCTCTGCAACCTCTCACCCCAGTAATAAAGTACACAGTTCAGAATTGACAATACATACTCATGGCCGATCATGGCTGTCAGTTATTGATCCAAGGGGTAGGGGGCGGGGAAAATAAAACTTTGCAGGAAAAACATTGCTCTGTATTACAAACATGCATTCTCCTGAGACTCAGCAACTCTCCAGGCTTCTCCCACTGGTGCCGGAAAGCAAGAAGTGAGTTCAGCCACTATTTAATATCAAGTGATTGTGGTGTTTAATCAATACTATTCTGCTTTTGTTCCACGATGTGGAAAGCAGTGTCTATTCATTCAGTAAAGGTTAATGCCAAGGGTCAAGTGATTTCACACTCTCTGTAGGATCCACAACATTTCAGTAGTTCAGATGCCTTGGACAATGATGACTCAGCTGGACTGATTTATTGCCACTCTAAGGCCCTGCTTAATACTAAAGTGCTATCTTATGATAATACCTCAGAAAATATCACTGCTAAAAGAGGAGGCAATAATTACCTACATTTCGAAGTAATGTCTTAATTTCTAGCGTCCTATAAAGATGTAATGTTCATTTAAAATGATCTGCTCCTTGTATTAGCAAGTCAGTTAAATCAGATACTATCAGTGTTCTCTAGTTTATGAAATGCAAAAGAAATCTGGCGGATGTAGTAAGAAAAAATAAAATTGCAAGTGAGTGTAATACAGTATATCATTTACATTATATACATTTTAAAGAATAACTTGTGTCCTTGTCTATTTGCCCAAATACAGAAATAATGTTCTAAAGAAGATTAAGTTTTTAAAATGAACAAAAATTGTCTGACAATGTAGAATAAAAATCTCACAATCACAGATTCTCTATGTTCTAATCAAGCTTTAATATGTGAGACCACATAACCAACAGTATTTACAATTTCATATTATTTTTTTTTACCATTTTTGACTTAAGGGTAGATACAAAAATGGGAAAGCTATATATTCCCCTTCAATATGATACATTGAAAATTATATCAGATGAGGTCATTGTCCAAATCAGAATGCATTTGACTTTGTCAGAATTCTAATTTTGAACATGTTAGTATCCCTGATTAGTATTCAGCAATGTCTTATTCAAAATGCATTTTATATAATGAAAGAAGTTCAGATGTCACCAGGAAAATAGTATGAGAAGAATAAATTAGAAGGCTTATCAGAGAAAAGTAATTTAGAATCCAGTTCTACCTAATATATTGATGAATTATGAATATAACAATCAATTAGAAAAATAAAATAAATTCTGCAAATTTGGCTGAAGACATCTGTCGTTTACTGCCAGTTGCCAGAGGAGGAGAAAGAGAGAGGCAGAAACTATTTTCTTCACCAAGATACCAAGATCCATTTATTTATTAATTTACAGATCTTTTATTATCCTTTTAACTTCCAGGCAATTGGACAAAACGCCAGCCACCCCCTGGGGTGATTGGCTGGGGTGCCACAACACCCATAGTCAAAACATCTTTCTACTGTTTTACGAACAAATGCCAGCAAGGTCACAGCTTAGTGAGAACCTTCACTTTCCCATAGGAAAGAAAATTCCTTTGCTTCAGCATTTTAACATCCACTAATCACCCTTTTTGTTTTATAAGATCAACTAGGTATTACTCCTAAATAGAAATTTACATCTGTTATTAGTTCTAAATATAGTCATAAGGACTTCAACTATCTGACTTCATAACAAAGAAATCAAAAGTTCAGTCTCTGCTTGTGGAAGGACCATCCACCTGATGGTCAATATCCTGGTTATCATCAAATGGATCATTAGGTTGGTGATCTGCATTCTGGTTGCCATTTGGAGGTTGTCTGTTCTGCCTCTGGTGCCACAGGTCATGGCAAACATATTTTTCAGGCAGCCACCATACTCCAGTATCTGTGGAAACGCAAGCATACCCATGACCCAAGCAATAAGCTCATGCGGGCCTTCCCACTTGTTAGTAAGTAGGTCCAGTACCCAGACTTTGGCCCGAGGCAGGTGTGTTTCGCCTGAAGACTGCAATGAGAGAAAATGATTTAGAATAACAGGATTATTTGAATTTTGTGGTACTATAAAGTGATTGATTATATACAAAGCTTTTTCTAGTCGGCTCTGTGAGGGTTCTCTGTGCGTTACCCCTTTCTGTTTTTCCAAAACACACTTTAAAGTGGCATGAGCACATTCCACAATGGCTTGGCCAGTAGGAGAATGTGGGATACCCAAGGTATGGTCTACACCTCATAGGTGCAAGAACTGCTGCGTCTTCTGCGAGGTGTATGCAGGACCATTATCGGTTTTCACAGTAGACAGCACACCCAGGACTGAAAAAGCCAGTTTCCAATGATAAATGATATCATGACCCTTCTCTCCAGTGTGAGCAGAAACCCACATAAAGAGAAAGTGTCAATAGAGACATTCATATATTTGAATTGGCCAAATTCAGGGATGTGCATTACATCCGTCTGCCCAAGCTGCAAGGCTCTTAGGCCTCTAGGGTTTTCCCCCTGTGGCAAAGGTGCAGAGATTCCCTGACAGCACAAGAGCTGACAGTGTCACAAGCTTCAGTTGGTGTTAAATGAAACTGCTTTCTGCAGGGTATGGGCACTTTCATGCAAGCAACTGTGTGATGCCTTGACTTTTGCAATTTTGTCAGGCTGAGGTGCTACTCACGCAGGATTGGCCAGCATGTCAACCTGGAAATGGCTTCAAGTTGTGCCAAGGGAAATTTAGGTTAGATATCAGGAAAAATTCTTTACAGAGAGGGTGGTTAGGTGTTGGAATGGGCTGCCCAGGGAGGTGGTGGAGTCCCCATCCCTGGACATATTTAAGAATTGCGTAGACGTGGTGCTGGGGGACATGGTTTAGGGACCCTGGCAGTGCAGGGTGAACGGTTGGACTTGATGATCTTAAAGGGCTCTTCCAACCAAATGAATCTATGATTCCGTGATTCTAACCAGCAGAGGCTGCTGGAAAATGCCATTGAACAGAGAGGGGGCAGGATGGGGGAAAAAATACAATGGGAGTGACTTGAAAGAAAAATCCCTGCTCTGGTTTTTAAGAACAGGGTCCCAGGGGATCAAAGTGTCAGATGAAACCACAAAATACACTGCAGAAGTTTGGGGTTTTTTTTCTGCCAGCTGCAGAAGTGCTCCAAGAAAACCTGGTGATGAAGAGCTAGTTAGAGATAATCCAGTCTGGAAGGCAAGAACTGGCTGGAAAAGGCAGATTCCTTTCTCCTGAGTCCATGCCGAAAAGAGAGAGAGGAAGCCTCCCAGAAACCACTCCTCTTCCGTTTCTGTCTATGTGCATGTCCAGGCTTGTCCCATCCTGTTTTCTATCCCCTACCCCCCAGCCCCAACTGGCCTGGCCCCGGCCCCACAGGCAGGAAAAAAAAAAAAAAAAAAAAAAAGTTTCTTTTTTTTTAAAAAGGGTATCGCTACCCCTTGAAACCCGGCTTTGGGTTGCTTTGTTCACAATTATTAGATGTGTGAACAGATGACAGGAGTGCGGCCAAAGCAGACCATTTCTGAGTTCCAGACTCCACCATAGCGCTCCTCAACCATGTCTGTGACTCTGTAAGTTCTTCTGGGAGCGCATCTATAATTTTTCTTCATTCGTTTATGTTATTTCTTGCTAATTGTCTGCACAGCTTCTGCCTTAGGGCTAAATACTCATCCTGACTCTCAAGAGTGGCAGCGAGTTTCTCCACAAAGGATATATATGTCTCTGACTGCTGACTGCCCCTTAGTTATCTTTGTGTACTGTGCTCTAGGAGCACCCATCTCTGAGGTTTTCATTAGGACAGCCATGTCAACCTGTTGAGCCTGCTCTAGGATACTGGAGGGCCAGGTACTCTGGACACTTGGATCAGAGCAGGCTTTAAGTCCCATAAGAGCGTCCGTCCCTGCAGAATGTCTAGGGTCCTCATAAGGAAGTTGCATATTTACTAGAGCAACCTTATCAGCCATCTTTTTCCAGATAGCTTCAAAAGTTGCACATTGTACAGACTGAAACAGGATCTGACTCAAATGCCTGACATTGAAAGGAGTGAGTAAATCTGTATTTATTACTCTAATAACCTGCATAACCTGAGCAGAACCAAGCCCACGTTGAGCTACATTGTTTTGCAGGTCTTGCCCCACTTTCCAGTCTATGATGTCATGCTTATCACACTCACCTGAATCTGGGAGAGCTGTATACACCGGGAAAACCTGGATCCCCTTTTTGGGGGCAGTATTTCCACCTAGCACTGCTGACACAACTGCTGGATGCTGTGTACCAACTCCCTGATCTTTCACAGCATCCTTTTGTCTGTCTGGTAACCACACTATTTCTAATAAATCCCAATCTCCATCCTCCAGAGCCTGCATCTTAAGTGACTCCCAGAACTGACGGGAGTGCTTTGGATGCAGTGTCACAGAGCAGTCAGAAAGGGTCCAAGGACAAGCCTCTTTCTTCTGCAGCCAGCCACGGTAGTTTTGCATCTGGGACCCAGTGCATCTCCCGTGTTACTGTCCATGGAACTGTCAGTGAGGGACTGACCTGCAGGACCAAGAATGAACAATAGTGGGGCATGGGGAGGGAACAATTGAGCAGACGTGAAAGCAGAAGTGGGGACCGTGGTCTTCCAGGCAGGAGACTGCACAGGTTTTGGGCTTGGCACCTTTGCGTCAGGCAGCACCTGCGCAGCTGACGCAGTGTCTGCCATAACTGTCTGTGCTGCTGGAACCACTGCTGGCACAGGCCGTGCCTCAGCCTGATGAGGCTGCTTTGGTTCCGGAGCTGCCTCCTGCTGTGGCATGGTTGGCAATAGCTCTGCTGCCTCTTCTTTTACCAGTCCCGGGACCGGAGCAGGAACCAGCAGTTCCATGTTCTCGGCATCTGAAGCTGGAACTTCCATATTCGTCACATCCAGCCATGTCTCTGTGGCTGTGTTGGGTATACGGAGCCCAGTGGCAATTGTGCAGTGCGGCGCCTCCAGCAGCTTGTTTAGCTGCCAAGAAATTTCTAAGAGCTGCTGTGAGATCTCTGGCAGAAAATGTTCTAATAGGGTGAGCATTGGCTGTTGCCCCTGCGGCGAGCCGCCACTCAGTGCAGTGACCGGGCAGGACCAGCTAGGCCTCTGCGGCAAGGGAGGCACATGTGCAGAAGGACCAGGAGTCTCTAACCAGCTCCAGTTAGCCGGTCTGCCCCACTGCAGAGGCAGGGGTGGGTTGTCAGATCGCAGTAGCAAATAGAGTTGGGCGGCGGTTTCTCAGTGCCCGCCAAAGGTGGTGAAGGCGGAGAAGAGCCCTCTGAGTGGCCATCAGTTATGACCAGAGCCAAGGCAGGGGGCATCCCCATGCAACGAATCCCATCCGAGAGACGGCATGTCACACGTCTCTGAGACTAGCGTACCCCCTGCTACATGACTTGTACTCCTGTAGCAGAACAAATAATGTCTGCAAAATGGCAAGCAAACTGATACTCGCCACTTCTCCCTCTCTATAGCCGATCCAAAGCCTAGTACTGAGCTCATGCCAGTGTCCAAGTCCAGGCCGGTGTCAGCATTCAGGAAGGCGTTGAGCAGAGCAGCCCAGGTTAACAGCTCACAAAGTGAGGACTGGAAAACTTAAGACCTCATGAAGCTCAAAACTCCCAGCCAGGCAGTGAAAACTTTATCAGCTTCTGAGCTGAAGCGCTCCGTACTGTCCATTCCATCCAACATCCTGGGTAGGGATGGAGGGGGGAAAGGGCAGGCAGGCACAGTGTACCTTCAGAGAAGCATGGCTTGGTTTGCTGCAGTTCACACATGTTGGGGAACACCAGATGTTGTTTACTGCCAGTTGCCAGAGGAGGAGAAAGAGAGAGGCAGAAACTATTTTCTTCACCAACATACCAAGATCCATTTATTTATTAATTTACAGATCTTTTATTACCCTTTTAACATCAAGGTAATTGGATAAGAAATCAGCCACCCCCTGGGGTGATTGGCTGGGGTGCCACAACACCCATAGTCAAAACAT
>JAOEGS010004184.1:40415-57832 GCA_025447755.1 Corythornis vintsioides
CGGGCAGGGGGGTTGGACTAGATGATCTTCTAGGTCCCTTCCGACCCCTAATATCTATGAATCTATGAATCTATGAAAGGATAGACTTTTGATGCAATGGAAGAAAACAGCATCAATAACAGGGTTGAGTGGGATGGAATATCCTGTTAAGAATATGACTGAACCCAAATAAGATTCTATTCACAATGGCAGTGGTAGATACTTTTACAAATGGAGTAACCAAGGAAAAAATCAGAAAATCTTCAAGTCCTCCAAGACTCTAAGAAAAACTATTGCAAATTGATGCTGTCTTTGTGAACAAAAAGACCTTGGTAGTTTTATCTTTGTAGATAAGCAACCCATAAGAGAGAACCAAAATAAATAGATTTGGTCCGATGGAAACATATCTGAGGAACAGAAGCAGCTTTTCATGTCCTGGACAATATCCATATCCAGAAAAGCTGACCCCATTGTGCAGAGATGCAGAATTGAAGGAGAATGAAAGCAAGAAATAGCAGGACTCTCTGGGTAACTATCACACAGAGAAGCTGTATGAATCTGTACCTTTCTGGAATGCTTAAACCTCCCAAACATGCAGAGCAGGCTGATCCAGATTCCACACTTAATGACATTGCTTTTCAAACTCTTTGTGACCCTATTTAATTACTGGTTTTCTTAAAAAAGAAGTCAGGATGTTTATCTCTAAGAATTTTAGCAGAAAAGTATCATATGACTTCTTGGCTCAGAAGAATTTAGATCTACAGGATATTTTCAATTCATTCTTATAGTACTACTGTTTTAATTTTTGGGCAACATATAGCTTCCCTTTGCCTCTGTTACCCTGGCTTTTAAAAAGGAACAATTTTTGCTTTGGTAAGATTGTTGGTGAATAAAACCTCTTGATTGTCAAATACATTTAAATGCTTTATTGTGCTTTATTCAAGTTCATTCAAGTGCTTAATTGTGGTACAAATATAAAGTAATACAAATATAATCTTTTACTTGATGACATAAAGATAAGAGCAAGGTTGGGGGGAAAAAGCAGAGATGAAAAGAACATGATCAGTGAAAAAATTCCAAATTTCTTTATACATTTTGCAATTTGCATTGGCAAGGCTCTGAGCAGTCTGGTCTAGTTGAGGGTATCCCTGCTTACTTCAGGGGGGCTGGACTAGATGGCCTTTGGAGGTCCCTTCCAGCCCTAGCCATTCTATGACTCTATGATTCTGTGTGTTTTCCAGTAATCCCGTGTGCTGAAATCTCTTGTTTGTCCTATAATCAGACCATTCCTCTGTCTCTATATAGGATTTTTTGGTCTTTCTTCTGCATGTCTTCTTCATGTAAGTTGCTAATGACCACATGACAGCCTCTAGAAAACTCCACTCTTCTCCAATCTCACAAAAATACTAAAGGAAGTGTAAGTGGGCACACCAAGGAACCAGGGTTACACTGGTAGCTGGACAGGAATGACGGATCTGGACTCAATATTATGTCCCAAGTACAAGAGACATAGACAAACTGGACAAACTCCAACAAATGGGCACCAAGATAAATAAGGGACTGGAGCATTTCTCTTATGAAGAAAGACGGAGAGAATTGGGACAGTTCAGAGGGCCCAGAGGCATTTTATCCCTGTGTACAAACACTTGAAGGAGTGGTGCAAAGAAGGCAGAACCTAGCTCTGTTCAGTGTTGCCCAAGGACAGGACCAGAAGCATTGGACACACATTAAAACATAGAAGATCCTACCTGAGCATCAGGAAACCTTTTTTTTCAATGCAAGAGGACTGACACAGGTTTCCCAGAGAGGCTGTGGAGTCTCCATCCTCAGAGATATACAAAAGCCACCTGGACATGGTCCTGGGCAATGAGCTCTAGCTGGCCCCACTTGAGCCAAATGAATTGGACCAGATGACCCGCAGAGGTCCCTTCCAACCTCAACCACTTTGTGATTCTGTGACTGAGTCTGGGAGATAAAGATGAAACTTGGATGTCAAAGGAAATTAAAAAGGACCAGTAGACATCTTGCAGAGGTGTACAGTTTGTGAAACACACACTCCTTACATACAGATACAAAGCAAATGTTTGGGCTAAGATTAGGAGGTGTCAAAAAGGTCAGATTAAAATGTTATATGCTTCTGTCAGTACTTTCAACAAAAAGGAATTTTATTAAGAGAAACACAAAGGAGATATAAGGTTTAGCTTCCAGACTAGCAAATAGTTTCATGCAGTTAAAATTAGTAGGATACCAAATGAAGTGGAAAATGACTGTAGCTAAGTGACATTACTGCTCATAGCAAACAGGATTTTTAAATTAATAAACATGAATATATTACTCCACTGTACATTGTGCAGTAATGAGGGATGCTGATGTTAGACATGCATCAAATGTCAGACCATGATGTGACAGAACAATTTATAACAATGCAGAGAATGAGCAGAAGCTTGGGACAAGACTTCCACTGCAGAAGTCGTCCAGTGTGTAATCACCCTAATGATTTTATCAAAACTCTTTATTCTAAAACACATAGTGAAATCCTGAGTTATAGCAAGAAAAAAGGATCAAAAGAGTCGATACGCAATAGATCTAATTCTTCCTAATTTCCTCCTCTTAGAGAGACAGAAAGGCAGAGATGCTTCCTGACTCTTTGATAACTGCTTCCCTGTGTTTTCAGTAGTCAAAAGACCAAATTCTATCCATTCATGACATTCCAGAGTAGTAAGACAGCTTCTTAGAGTGGGGCAAATAAGCAGTCCAAGGACAAGGCAGAAATAAAGCTTTTAAGAGCTGAAGAAAACCCTTTGTTACCACCTAACTCTCTATTTTCATTAACTGCTGCCACTATTTGGCCCCTATCCTGCAACTAGTAAGAAGCTCATTGTTCTGAATTAGACCTCAGCATAATAAAAGACTCCATTTTTGTGACTTCAAACCCAGGACTGGCACCCACTTTTGAGCTTTGAACTGGTTCACATTGTTTAATCCCTTAAAAAATTTAGTTCTCAAAAAGTGCCTAAAATTAAGCCTTAAAATCATTTGCAGGAATGCCTCAGTTTTCATTTAGTCCAGAACAGGCCAACTTAAGAACCAAGGTCACCAGTCTTGAGCTTCTACGTGACATGTGGTAGAACTAAATATATGTACTTATTTGTATCAATTTTCATTGCAAGCCAATTGAATTTTCAAATCATTTCCTTCTGCATCCTTACATAATTTGACAACTTTGCCCGTCCTCAACTTATTTTTCACTTTCTACAGCAACTCAGAAATGGTAAATAATTATTACTTTTAATACATTCATTTTCAGGGACAACTGCAATAAAGTTTGCAACTCAGACTGGGCTACACTTGGAGATTCCCCACCGTGAGTCTCTCTGCCCAAAAAGAGAGTTTAAACAGGAATGGATAAACCAAAATAAAACATCAGCACTAAGTGGTGTCCTGCCTAATATCATTCATCAGATTCATGTCCTCTCTGCAAGGTCCACACTGCCTCTCAAGCAGTGAACTTTTTTCCCCTTAACTTTTACATTAAACTTCCCTCGATTCATTTTGTGCAATTTCTTTTTAACTTTTCAAAATATCATTTGACGAATTTTGAGGATCCAAACATTTTCCCACAGACACATTTGTTAAATTAATTTCTAATTTAAAATGTCATGCTTTTGCACTTCATGCATTCAAAATGTCATATACAAGTGCCATGGCAGCAGACTATGGAAATCTTGGCTTGTAGAGGGAAGACAGGAAGGAGTACAGTAACAGATGCTTGCACATATTTATAGACTATTGTACATAGAGACAGACACACAGCAGGTAAGACTAGGACAGAAGGGGATGCAATTCTTCTCTGGAGCTCCTGCAACCTCATTTAAAAACACTTAAATATTCCTCGTTAGAAAATGACATTAATCTCTATTGTCAATATGAATGGAAATTTCCAGTAGTACAGTCAGTGTTTCCAGAACTTTCCTAATAACACATCTGTTGTCTCCTAACAGCACAGTTGACCCTATTGCAAGTGTTTCTCTTGGCTGTTACCACCAGCTTTGCTGATCTGCAGCACATCATGCAGAGGAGGCCAAAGAAACACAGCACAGTTTCACTGTTCACTTGTAATGGAGCTCAAGACTCTATCTTAGAATCATAGGATCATAGAATGTATTGGGTTGGAAGGGACCTCCAAAGGTCATCTAGTCCAACCCCCCTGCAATAAGAAGGGACATCTCTAACTAGGTTAGGCTGCTCAGTCTTGTCCAGTCTGTCCTTAAATGTCTCCAGGGATGGGACCTCCACACCACCTCTCCGGGCAGCCTATTCCAGAGATCTATCAGCCTTCTTTAATGAACTTTTTCCTAATATCTAACCTAAAGCTACCCTTTTCTATCTTAAAGCTATTACCCTTTGTCCTGTCACTACAAACCCTTGTGAATAGACCCTCCCCTGATTTCTTATAGGCCCCTTTCAGGTATCTGAAGGTTGCTATAAGGTCCCTCCAGAGCCTCCTCTTCTTCAGGCTGATCAACTTCAATTCTCTCAGTCCATCTTTATAGGAGAGGTGCTCCAGCCCTATGATAATTTTTGTAGCTCTCCTCTGAACACTCTCTAACAGGCCCACGTCCTTTATGTGTTGGGGGCTCCAGAGCTGGGCACAGTGCTCTAGGTGAGGTCTCTCTAGGGCAGAGTAGATGGGGCAGGATCACCTCTCTCAATCTGCTGGCCACACTTTGATGTGTGATTTTCCTTCTGGGCTGCCATTGCACATTGGTGGCTCATGTCCAGCTTTTCATTTACTAGTACCGCCAAGTCTTTTTCAAAAGGACTGTTCTCTAGCATGTCCTTTCCCATTCTGTATTTGTAATGCTGATTGCCCCAGCCCAGGTGCAGGACCCTGAACTTGGCCCTGTTGAACCTCATGTGGTTCAACTGAGCCCATCTCTTCAGCCTGTTGAGGTCCCTCTGGATGTCATCTCTAGAACATCAGCTGAATCACCCAGCTTAGAATCATCAGCAAACTTGTTGAGAACAGACGCAATGCCACTGTTTATGTCATTAATGAAGATATTAAACAACACTGGTCCTAGTATGACACTTGAGGGACACCACTCATTACATTTTTCCATCTATACATTGAGCCACTGACCACTACTATCTGGGTAGCCATTCACCACTGTGTTCTTTAGCTTCTTGCAGCCTTTCAGTATAGCTCAATGGTGTAATGCAGACACAAAAATAATCTAATTTCTGGGCACTCTGGAATTCTGGTACGGTCAGTATTCTTCCTCCAAAAATCTCCAGACTGGAAAGCCAAACCTGTCAATAACTAAAGGAATAACCTTTGGAAGATGCTGGCAGGTAACAAAGAACATACAGCAATGCTAAGACTGATGTGCATTCTACTATCCTTTACCTGAAGCTGTTTCATTTTCATCTTCTTCAGTTATGCCTTTTTTTTCAGTGTAAATAGTTTTTAAAGACTTTCTGAATAATGTTTTTTTTTAAATTTAAACAGTCACAAATATAAATGAAAAAACACATTAGGTCTTCATCCAAGCACTAATCTATTAGCAAAAAAATGTTACACAGTGCTAAAATAATTTTCTCTGTGGTTTCAGTAACCAACATTGTAATTTATTTTTAAATATTCTCAGTCTGAAAGAGAAGAATTAAATGTTTACTGCTCTCAATGCAGCTGAGAATTTTCAGAATAATAATTCTGGAGGCCAAAGTGCCTGTAAACATATAATTCTGTAAGCTGGCAGAACACTGTTAAAATGTTTCTCTTCAGTAATTGTTTCTTCTTTTAACCAGCAACAAGAAAGTCAACAACCCAGAAACTGAGGCGGCTTCTCAGTCTGTCATCACAATCTAGAGTGAAAATAGGATTTAGCACCCTTCCCCCTAAATGCAGCTTCATGGTGGCAGAGAACAATAACACACACAGACAAAAAAGTGACAACCTCCCTCACCTTGGGGCACTACAAAACTGTATTTCACAATATACAGAAAGATGAGAGAAAAGGTCATTTTTTTCAGCTTTTTTTTTATTACTTTTTTTTTTATTTCTTGTCCAAAAATTCATCAGCAAAGCAAGAGATTCTCACAAAAGAAAAGGAGGTCACACACAAGGAGGAGGAAAAGGAAAACATCTTCTTTTACATGCTACTCGACTTATTTTCATTATATTAGAGTTCAGACACAAAACCAATATTTTGCAAAATAGATTGACGCTGAACCACCTGTTACTAAGTGTATAGCAACTGCTAGTAAATAATAGGGCCATAGTAGCTGTGATTTCTGCTTATGGCAATTCATGGTATAGCTGGTGGTAAGAGTTTAGAGAAGAAACCCAATACCAACAGCGAGAAGAAAAATTGTGTCATAAAGATTGTATTTCTTCCTGAAATCTTAAAGATGGATGTCTAGTGTCTGTGGCATTTTTTTTCTGTCATACTCATATACATTATAATTTCAAATTTCTGTAAGATCATAAGTGAAAACTGAATTATGACAAGGGACATAAAAATAAAATGCCGTTAACTTTCATGGGCTCCTGACCTTTTCTGTATCTCACGTGCTTCCCTCTATGAGTTGTACGTCAGATCTTGTCTAGACCACAAAAAAAGGTACCAGTCTAAGTTAAAAATAACTAAGGAATTATACTGAAAGAAAAACTCAAGACTGGTTTCTAAAAAAAAAAAATGGCTATTTGAGTCCATCTGTTAATAGGATGTATATTACATAGACTGTATACTATGTAGATTTAGACTAAATGGAAGAAGACATTTTTGACTCTGAGGGTGCTGTCTGTGACCCTGGCTGAGGTTGCCCAGAGAGGTGGTCTCTGCCCCATCTATGGCACCATTCCAAGTGAGGTTGTCAGGGGCTCTGAGCAACCTGCTCTAGTTTCAGATGTCCCTGCTTTCTGCAGAGGGGTTGCACTAGATGACCTTGAAAGGTCCCTTCAAACTCAAAACATACTATGATCTATACATTACATATATATTTATGTGTACACCTACATATATGCACCCATTCCCCAGCTCATGCGTGTATACACACTTTGGTGATGCTTGCTCACACATATGTACATTTAAATGAAAATCTCACTGTCCAGTAGGCAGTAAAGAACAATCTGAACTAAAAATGAAGACGAAGAACTGGACATCTTGGAGAAATGAAGTATTTGTGCTGAAGATATGAACTCATATTCTGTCTATTATGAGGCCACATGCAGGATTTTCTTCAGCTTGTCAGTTCACAAAGGGTATCAGCCTGCAAATCCTTAGGATACTACAAAGGTTCTCTATGTCTTGGCCTGGACCATCACACTTTTGAAGTGACTACAGAGCAGAAATAGGGATGTAAGACGCCAGACCAAATATAGAATTCAAATCACCACTTCCGTCATGGAAACAGAAGCAAAAGGCCATGTTTGGGGTTTGAATGTGGTGCAATCATTTACACAAAGGAACTGCGAGCTCTGTGAGATATAATCTCACATTTGTTCCTACTTATTTAAATTACTTCAGGAGTCTTCAAGGATTTTGATACAAATAAGTATCAATGTCTGAGAAGGAAAATAAAGGATATAGGGATGATCTCTTGACTTTTCATACCAAATTATGCAAGACCAAAGGTACAGGAATAGATAATCAAGAAAGAAAGGGGAGGGGGAGCAAATGTAAAATGAAAACTTGAAGCATACCTTTGTGTTGAGATGTTTATAAAGTGTACTGCAAAATCTGTTCCTTGTGGTTACTGAACTCTAATCATTTTTCTTGAAGGATTAGTAGCAATTATCATTAAGGTTCAAGCATTTAACTGTGACTGCTGCAATAAATCTTATTAAAATAACTGAAACATACTTTTTTTGCATTTAGCAACCTGTCTCTGAATCACAACCATCTGTACATAGTTATTGCCTGGTGCACACAGATGGCAGTGAAACAACTATATAGCTATACGATTCTTTAATCATAACTTCTAACAAAACTAAACAAAGTGAAATTTGATTCAGACCATTAACATTTGGAAGACTATATGATCACTGTAATTAACAAATATACTTTAGAGTCCCATTATAAAATGTTTTATTGGTTTCTGATTGAAAAAATAATACCAACAATTACACTGGGCAACAGCTTGTTTTAATCTTCGACAGCTCATTCAAATAAATCATATGTTAACAATAAAATCACAGTCCTAAAGTTTTTATACTGTACAGTTTCTTTAGAGATTTAAAATGACAGTGTAAGGTAGTAGAATAATTTATTCCTTCTTGCTTAAGGAACAGAATCATTAATGCTTCAGGTCAGTAACTGCAGTTACTAACTAAAGCACCTTCACTCCAAATCAGTTACAAAGTGAGCATCCATACTCTCTGCTTAGCCTTCAAGCAAAAATAAAAGAAAAAAGAAGAAAATAAGAAAAAAAATATTCTACATTATTCTCAAATGTTTTACCTCTGAATGTGATTTAAATGAAGCCAACAGGCAGATTTCTGAATGTCTTTCTTCTGCAAAATGCCAGATATTGACCTGCTAGATCCAGCACCTTCTTATTAGATAAAAAGCACCTGCATATTTCTAATTCGGATGTTTCATCTTGTACTGTAGTTTTGTGTTGGAGATAAACTAGGAACTTATATTAATGTTTGCCAACCAGTTAAAGATCTTAAAAGTTAACTTAATGGACAGGTTCTGAGCCTGGTAATACTACTACCAAAAAAACCACTCCCAAAGAGACATATTAATATTTCCACCAGAACATGTCTCTGCTTTACTTAATAAAGCTCACTTGGTAAAATACTATTCATACTTCACTTCCTATTCACTTCCAAAGAAGCTATGGACACAACTTTAGAGTTTATCACCTCATTTTTACAGAGAAGAACATGGAATCACAAACTGTGTTGTCGTGGCTTAAAAATGAACCACTAGTTTTCTGACCTGCATTAACTAATGATGTGGATGTTTTTACCTCATTATGAAAGCAATAGCAAATGCAAGGATGTTTGTCTGAAACAAGCTAGGACCCTGAACGTGATCAGTTGTGTGGTTCCTTTCAGGAGAAGTACCTTGACAAGCCATGGTGGTTTGCTCCAAATTCATGAATGTTTCAGAAAGCATTTTACAGCCTCCTCCAGAGAGCATTTTACAGCATACTTTGATCACTGTGAGGACAGCTCTCAGAGTAACCAAAAAGGAACTGAAGAAGACAGCAGGTCCCCAGATTAAGGTTGCTTGTTCTAAGAGTCATGAAAATGGGTAGTGAGCTGGAGCACCTCTCCTGTGAAGATGGACTGAGAGAGTTGAAGTTGTTCAGCCTGAAGAAGAGGATGCTCCGGAGGGACCTTATAGTGACCTTCCAGTACCTGAAAGGGGTCTGTAAAAAAACAGGGGAGGGTTTATTCAAGGGTTAGTAATGACAGGACAAAGGGTAATAGATTTAAGATAGAAAAGGGTAGATTTAGGTTAGATATTAGGAAAAAGTTCATTAAAGAAGGCTGATAGATCTCTGGAATAGGCTGCCCGGAGAGGTGGTGTGGAGGTCCCATCCCTGGAGACATTCAAGGACAGACTGGACAAGACTGAGCAGCCTGACCTAGTTAGAGATGTCCCTTCTTATTGCAGGGGGGTTGGACTAGATGACCTTTGGAGGTCCCTTCCAGTCCAATACGTTCTGTGATTCTATGTTGTGAGACTAAAGCACCAGATGAAAATGAACAGATTTAAGTACTTGAATAGGCTTAAAGTCTAGTTCAGCTATAGAAACATTACACAGAATATACTAACAAAAAGGTTTCATTTTGAAATTCACTGAAGTGTCTACAACATTAAACACAAGGTGCCTTTTGCAGGCACCTTGCTCTTGTGCAGTATTAAAAAGGCACACATCTCAGCCTTTTGTCAGTTCTGAGTGAAAGTAACAGGAGACAGATGTGGTGAATGTATATGTATCTCGTGAAGCATAATAGTGATTCCTTGATGGACTTAGGGTAAGCAATTGACGTCCCTGGGGCATATTCGAACCATTTGAGATTCTTTGCTGCCAACTACACAGCTTGCTACCTGTCAGGAACTGGAATTGGCAGAAAACAGCTGGTAGAAATCAATGGATGTGCCAGTTCTGGTTCATCCAGCAGAGGTATCATGGAACTGTGCAGTGACTCTGATAGGAATTAGGCAGTGCAAACAAGTTTTATTTGCAAATAGCATCAGTGCCTTCTCAGCCAGGGAATATTAAGGTTCAAGTGATGTTAGGTGAATAAAGTGATTATTACATTTCAAAACAAGACATTCACATAACAAGTAGTACCAGAAATCAGTTATAAACAAGAAAAAAATCAGTAGCTCAGTAAGGCATATCATAAAGCCTGTTGCGGTCTGCAACAATAAATGACAGAGGTGCTATCATATTTATAAGTCCTGGGAACATGAAAGAAGAAGAGCTCAGGGAAAATGCAGGTCTTTAAGGACATCAGCCTTCAAGTTCAAGAACAGTTCAACCCAATACTCTGGAGAAGATGTAGACAAATAAGGAAACAAGCCTTCCTTGGTGGTTAACTCCTGCAGGAGCTTGAATACAAAGGTGCAGCATACAGGAGGATGAAACAAGGACTGGCTTCAGAAGAAGAAATGTGGAAGCATTATCTGGGTGTGGTGTTAGCACCATGTTGGGAAAACTCCATCGGACACTTGCAAGGAAAGCCAAATGCAAAAAGAAGAGCCTCTCATTTACATAATTAGTAAAAAAATGAACAAGGAAAAAGTGGGGACATTGCTGAAGGTGGTGGGTGATTTCCAAGAACAGAGGTACTCAATGATTTCTTTGCCTCGGTTATCACTACCAAGGTCTCCCAGGCCTCCATGTTTAGAGCCAGGTTTCATGTAGTAAAACTAAGAACAGTGGATGAGGGTTAAATCAGGAATTACCAAAGAGAACTTGATCCATACAAATCCACAGGTCTAGACAGGATGAATCCAAGAGAAAGTGGAGAGAACTGGCTGATGTCCTTGTAATGCCACTATTAGATTTGAAATGTGATAGAGATTAAGGTAGATCCCTGACAACTGGAGATGGGCAAACATCACAGCCATTTTCAAAAAAGGGCCAGAAAAGGGGAACTTCAGGGTAAGTCAGCCTCCATCAGTCAAGAAAATCACTGAACAAATTATTTTTGAAAACAGTTTTTGGTCTTGCTACAGAAAATAAGGTGACTGGAAGAAACCAGGATCGTTTTAACAAAGATAAATAACGCCAAACCAACCTGATTGTTTTCATTGCAAAGATACTACATCCATGGATGACAGGAAAGCAGTAGATATGCACCTCAGCTTTCAAAGGTTTTTTACTCTGTTCTCCAAAGTACTCTTGTGTTCAAAGTTAGGATGATTTGGTATGGGTAAGTGGAAAAGCAGAATGTTGCATGGGCAAGTCAGTATTAATTAATAGGCTACGTTATAGTGGGATGCTAATAATAAATAAACAAACAATCAATCAAATAAATAAGTAAATAAATTAAAGAGTACCACGGTGGTATCTTCTCAGATGTGTTCTGTTCAACACTTTTATCAATGACTGGAAGAGACAGTGTCTCTTTTCAAAGCACACTTTTCAAACCTGTAGATGATATTTTAAGCATGAGATTATAAGCATGAGCAAAAGGCCATCATAAAGAAATACTTGAATAATGTTGATTAAAGTGAAGTTCATTCAGTGCAGGGTCACCAAGATAGGGTTTGATGGAGCCCTCCACTGAGGGAACTATGCCTTTTCAGCCTGGAGAAGTGTCTATGTTTAGAGGATCATCATAGCAGCCCTCCAGTACTCTTATGGAGGCCGTCAGTGGAATCATGGATGTTATCATGGAATGGTCCATGGTAGGAGGATGAGATGAGAGGTGATGGGTATAGTTTGAAGCAAGAGATGTTACTACTGGATATAAGGAAGCATCTTTCACAACAGGGATAGTCAAACAGTATAACAGAAGTCACAGAGAGGTTGTGTGGCTTCCATTACTGGAGGTTTATAAGACATGATTTAAATAATCCCCCAACACATTTAACCCCATAGCTCCTTTTTTTTTTTTTGCACAGGAGGTTGGCATAAATGACTTCTTAAGATCCCTTCCAACCTGAATAATCTTATAATCCTGTAAGAAAATTACTATCTCATGGTTACAAATGTAAAAAAGGAGTAAAACACCTTCACAACGTATCTGTCTAGATAGATCAGATAGACACCTAAACTATTTGCCTATTTAGATACAAAAATGCACATACATATTACTATATTAAAGCCTCCTGCTGTCAGGTTTTGTGCCTACAAATTAGTTTAGCATCACAGAGCAAGACACCTTCAAAAAGTAAAGAATACCTAGAGACAGAGGGGAAATCAATTTTGCAATACTTCAGTTACACAGCATACTCTTTCCTACCAAATGTAAACACAAGCTCCACACTTGTTTACTCTAGAGATGGAAATGTCATTATCACACATAATCTGATTAGAAAAACATCTGCACATTGAAGGAGGAAAAAAAATAGCCTACTTTAAAAGAAAAAAAAAATTATTACATCAGAGGTTTTGGGGTACTGGTTTGTTTTGTTTTTGGTTTTTTTTTTTTTTTGAGGATACACCACAATGCAGAATATGTGCAAGTTAAAAGTACTTTAATGTTTATATCAAGAAGTTACAGGTTTGACCAAACTCATCCAGGCAAGGCACAAAAAAAAAAAAAGGCACAAAAAGAGGACATGGAGACATCTCAGCTAAGATTGGCAGCTAAGCACAAAGCCTTGCTAATAACTGGTAAGTGTGCAATGGAGAGGCTGCCTTTCAAACCTAAACAAACCAAGCTGAACTGAGGCTAGTGTGGTGAGTTGATCCTGGATGGACTACAGATGCCCACCAAAGCTACTCTATCACTCCCCTCCTCATATGGAGAGGGGAGAGAAAATAGAACAAAAAGAGGCTGAGATGAGGACAAGGAGAGATCATTCACCAGTTACTGTCATGGGCAAAACAGACTCAACTTGGGGAAATTAGTTTCATTATTAATAATTAAATAAGCTTTCCTAGGTTCAGCTTCACTCTAAATTTACCTACTTCCTCCCACCACATGGTTCAGGGGTGTGGGAAATGCAAGTTGTGTCCTGTTCATCACACATTGTTTCTGACAGTCCTTCCTCTTCAGACTGCTCCAGTGTAGGTACCCCACAGAGTCACAGGTCCTGCCAACAAAACTCCTCCCTTCATGGATCCACATAGATCATGCCAGCACCCTTCTCCAACATGGCTTTCCCATGAGATCACAGCCTCCTACAGGCATCCACTTGCTTCAGCTTAGGTTCCTTCATGAGCTGCAGGTGGGTATCTGCTCTACCATGGACCTCCATGTGCTATGGAGGTCAGCCTGCCTCATCATAGCCTTACTACAGGCTTCAGGTGAGTCACTGCCTGGAACACCTGCTTCCCCTCCTTCTTTACTGGCCTTGGTGTTGTTTGACATAGCCACATGTCTCTTCCAAGTACTGTTACATGGGGTTTTTTTCTGCTTTCTTAAATACGTTATCCCAGAGGCACTACCACCATCAATGGTGGCCTATGATGCATCCCTCCTGGAGCCATCTGTTATTGTCTCTATCAGACATGGGTGAAGCTTCTGGCAAATATTCACAGAAGCCATCCAAATAACAAAACTGCAAACCTAATACAGATCATTACACCATCACTGCCACAGCTTTGTGAGTTATCCAGTCAAATTCACAAGAGGTAGTCCTGATAAAAAACTTTAGTGTATAAAAAAAGACACTGAACAGTCCTTTGGACAGATTTTTCACAGATGCACATAAACACAAAACACACACACATGCACAAGTGAAATAAAATTATAAAGGATATAAGCTTTTGTGAGTGAAAAATAGAAGTGTTTCCATCTGTCCAGAGTGAAAATGCAAAATGTCAGCAACAGTGTACACTGCAACATGACTGTTATAGTACCTTCAGAGGTAAAAGCTCTGCTGTTTCATCACTACAGCCCCAGCTGGGATGGGACTCCTCTGGGTGCAGAAGTAATGCACTTTTAAACATAGAGAGCCTATGCATCCTATCTCCTCTCAGAAGAAAACAAGTCAGCTGCAGTCACTCACCAGCATGCAAATACAGATGAATCATCAATAGCACACAGAAAGGTCTTAAAGTCTTCTTCTATTTGACAAATTTATTTATTTTTTTTTTGTCTCTGACAATCGTCAGTAGTCACCTGGAAGGTAGACCACCCACTCAGTAAAAATGGAGTTCTAAATTTGACTAACTAGGCTGTCCTGGTTTGAAATAAAATAATTTGGTGCAGAGTACACATCATAGGTTTTGTCTCCCAAGAACACTTACAGTAAATTTATAAAAAGAATTGATAAGGGTGCATTTAGGAAACTGTGGCCAGCATGCTGACTGAGGTTCTTCTCCATCTCTACTCTGGCCTAGGGAGGTTACATCTGGAGTCCTGTGTCCAATGCTGGGCTCCCCAGTTCAAGAGAGACAAGGAACTACTGGAAAGAGTGTAGCAGAGTCTGCAAAGTTGCTGAGGGACTAGAGCATCTCTGTGTATAGGAAAGGCTGAGAGCCCTGGGGCTGTTCATCTGGAGAAAAGCAGCCTGAGAAGTGAGCTGTTAAATGCTGAGCAAGAAATAAAGGACCCCCAGGAATCATGAAGATGGGACCAGACTTTTGTCAGTGGTGTCCAGTGAAAGGACAAGGGTCAATGGGCGCTAACTGGAACCCAGGAGGTTCCATTTGAGCAGGAAAAACTTCTTTGGTGCGAGAGTATCAGAGCCTGTCCAAGGCTGCCCAGAGAGGTTGTGGAGTCACCTTCTCTGGAGAGATTCCAACCTTGACTGGACACTGTTGCTGGGCTCCATGCTCTGGGTGACCCTGTTGCAGCAGGGGGGATGACACCATTTGATCTCCAGAGGTCCCTTTCAACCCCCACCATGCTGCAATTTTATCAGGTAAAAGAGAGATTAGGTCACTATACCAATTTCATTTTTATGGTTCACAGATGTATGAAGAAGTTTTATTTTAACCCATATCTCCTTTAAGAAAACTAAGCTTTCAACGTCACTAGAGCTATAATACAAACAAACAAATAAATAAACAAACAACATACTGTTTAGACGCAATGGAAGACATGATACAAAAGATGTGGAGGTAAAAGCAGCTTGGCCCATGTGTTTTCAGATACCACTGAAATATTGTCCAATTTGGAAGATGAGCACAGCATCTTCTAACTAGACACAAAAATATAACAATAGCAATCAGAAAACTACGAAGGTTTAAAAGAATATAGGAATCTATTTTTTAAAATAATGTAAGTGAAACCAGTAATTAAATGAAAAGACATGAAGGTGAAAAGTAAGCTGAAAAGCAATGCCTTGTGACATACAGGAGGTAAAGAGAATCACTAGAAGCCTCAAAATTCCTAAAACTATATAAAAAAATCCCTCTCTCAAAACAAAATTATGATCTGCAGAAGATCAAGGTTTTAATTTCTGGTTTTTTTTGGTGATATGAATCACTGAAAATCCAGCATGATTTGAGATCAGGCTGCTATTACATATTTTCATCTGAAATGTACTATATTTATTACTAAAATGCCTCCCAGTCACCATGACAATGCTTCTCTGCTTTTGCATCATTTGATACCTGTTATTCTATCATGTCCTCCACAGTCAGTACAGCTTAATTATGCTCCAGTCCTTCTTTTATAAAGATCCTTATCTCCTTCTGATATGACTCATCACACCTTTTTCCCCTTCCTCCATTAGCAAAATTTTTGTCTGAAAATCATATCTCCAATTAAAGTGAAAAGTTCATTCTGCTCAAAAAAAAAAAAAAAAAAAGTGGTTTTGCATATATGTAGGTCTTTCCATTGTCCGCTCATAAGCACAATACATTCTGCTGCTACTATTTTCTTCCAGTATTGTAGAGCTGATGTGCAACAAATGGATTTTCTGTTTGTCTCATGGACTACCAGTTGTGTCATTCAGAATCACATGAAGTCACCAGATCACATGATCACATTTTACAATCTGGAACTAAAATACAGCGTGAATGCCTCTGGTTTGTTGGTTTGGGGTTTTTTGGGTTTGTTTGTTTTTTTCAAATAGAAAGGGGAATGTAACAATTTAAGTTGTGTACTCCAGTATTTACTTCTCCCTGTGCAATAAGGAACATCTTTGAAGAGACCATAGCTTCTGAAGTGGGGAAGAGGACATTCACTCAAACAAAAGGAAAATGCACACCACCACCCTTGCATTTTGCCAGTTCTGAAATGAATTAATGGCAAGAAGTAGAAGACAAAGCTCACTAACCTTATAAGCCAAAGTTACTGGCCTTTGGTGAGACACTTAAGCTTCCAGAAAATATCCCTTGACTGGTTTATATATGGGGATTAGGTTCATCATCCTCTAATAAATCTAACCACTACATAGGCAGCTATGTAGAAATAGGCTTTTCTTTCTATTAGTTCCTGAAGTCAGCAATGTGTGTCTGCAAAGTGAACTGCTAAGGAAGCCATCTGTGAACACCCTGCTAATAAATAGATAAGCTTTTCAGGAACATTCTTATCTTGGAAACAGAAGGCAAATTCCTTCCATTTTGAGTTTTATGCTTTTCTTCAGAATTCCTTCTAACATTAAAAAGAACTTCAGATATTTTGTCTGATGCTGAATTATCATAATTCAAACCTTCCAGGAATCATGTAATCTGTTCTCTGCAAGAAATCAGCTCCTTTCTGTAAGAAATCTTCTGCATATCCTCTGCCCAGTTTATGTGTTTGTCAAAGTAATTTGAATGATATGCATTTGGAATTTTCTCTCCCTCTTCCACATCTTTCTTTTACTCCTACTCCTACTCCTACTATATCTGACCATTTATAGGCTGGCATAGAGAGCAAAACAAAATCCTGTAACCTCTGGATCACTACTGAAGTCTCAGCTACTATGATACATTTGTCTTCACAGTAACAACCACTGTTAAAATAGCAGCTTTACTATTTCTTACTGAACCTATATTGGTACTCAATTGCTGGGCATTTACTATGTCAAACATAAAAAAAATAATAATAATAATAACCAAATTGCATGTCATTTTCTGCCAAGAAGAAAAGTTTTTGTACTTGATAATGAACACTACCAAGAACAACACATGGAAAGTTTCCAAATTACAATCCTTGGTCGCTCCAAGAACAGCCATCCAGTCTTCGGATGCAAAATGCACTCACCAGCAGTTAGACTAACTTCATAGAATCATAGAATGATTTGGCTGGAAGACACCTTTAAGATCATCAAGTCCAGGCATTAACCCTACACTGCCAGGGTCCCTAAACCATGTCCCCCAGCACCACGTCTACACAATTCTTAAACACCTCCAGG
>JAOEGS010004189.1:0-19032 GCA_025447755.1 Corythornis vintsioides
CCACCCTCCCTCCCTTGCAAACCCCTTGAAAGCAGCTGAGGATCACCATAAGTCACTTCCATAAATTACTCTGAAGTATCTCTTCTTAAAGGAATTTTAAAGCTTGTTAATTTTTGCCCGAAGAGTTGGCTTAGCAGGTTGTTCTGGGACTCGGCCGTACGGTAGCTGGCCGAGTTGGCAGCCTTGGCACCCCGGGTGGCACGAGGGCCGTGCAGGGAGCCGCGCGGGGACGGCGACGGCCCCTTGGCCAACACTTGGTGGAGGCTCTTCCCCAGGATGGCTTTCCTGCGTTTCACGTCCCCGTTGGCATGACGGAGCTCCCCCTTCTTCTGGTTGTAAGTGTCCAGGACCATCTTCTTCAGGTGGGTGCCCGTTTTGGGCTTGGGTGCCAGTTTGTTGCAGTGAGTCTCCTTCCTCCCAGGGGACAGGGCAGAAGCTTCGGCGTTGCTCCAGCCGGCGCGTTTGAACTCACCGCTGCCCTCGCTCCTCCCCGGGCACGGCGGGCGGGTTTTTTTCTTCTTCCCATCTCCTTCCATGTTCTCCCGGGAACCGGAGCTACTCCGGTGGCTCAAGGACTTGTGCTCTTTCCTCCTCTTGGGGTGAAGCTTGCCCGTGGCTTTGCTCGGCTCCACGTGCCCGTGCCTCACGGCGTTGCCGGCCGCCTCGCCTCTGGGCTGGTGGCTGGTGGATTTGCTTGGGTTGCCACCTTGGTCCTTGGTGTCCTTCACCTCAGGCGTGGCTTTCTCCCTCCCAGAGCTGGGTTGATGACCTTCTTCAGGGCTGCCCGTGCCAGGAGCAGCCTCGCTGCCAGGCTGGCTACCAACGGGCTTCTTCTGCAGCACTGCATCTTTGGCAGCTCTGTTCAGCGTGGGTGATGCTGTCTTGTCCTTCAGGGGCAGGGGGTGGTGGGCAGCTTCTGGGCACGTGGCCTTAGATGCACCTTCCCAAGAAGTGGCATCGCTGGCACTGGGACTGGCCCACCTGTGGGACTCCTTGGCTGATGGGGTGTCTGCCTGAGGGGAAGGAAGCTCCGAGACTTTCTTGGCAAGTTGGAGAAATGGGATCCCATCCATGTCGTCAGTGGCTGCACTGGGATTCTCCAGGACACCTGCTGCATACTCATCTTTGTTGCCTGTTCTTTTATGAGCGTCGGTGTAGTCACGTTTCTCGGCCAGGTGTGGAGGAGAGAGTTTTTGGTCTATGGCCTGGTTACAAGCCAACCCAGCAAGGTCAATAGTAAACTCAGGCAAGTCCAAGAAAGGAATTGGTTTCCCATCAAAGGCTCCTTTCTCCAGCTCCTCGATGGACAGGACAGCGATGTGGCCGAGCTCCGGGCTGCTGGCTGCAGCCCGTGGCAACGATGGGGAGAGACAGGGTGGTGGAGGCAGGGTGTCAAACTGGGATTTCTCCATCTCCGCCAGGAGGTCAGAGAAGTCACCTACCAGGTCTTCTGTTTTCATGGAGGGTTGGGGTGCTCCTGGCTCACCGGGTGCTGTAGGGAAGGAATCAGTGGGTTCCTGCAGGCTGGGGCTTGCAGGCTCTACCAGCTGAAGGTCACTAGTGTGGTCCAGGTGGACTGGTGAGCTGCGTGGGAGGGAGCTGCCGTGGTGAGAAACCTTCCTCTTCTTGCTCGGTGGAACACCGTCTCGAAGACAGCCGTCCTCCTTCACCTTCTCCCTGCCCTCCCTGGAGGCAACACCAGGCCTCATGACCCCTCTGAATTTGAAAGTCCTGTTGCTCCCCGCCAGGTGCTTCTCCATGTGCCGGTCGTACTGCTCTTTCTTGGAGAAGGTGTAGTTGCACATGCTGCAGATGAAGGACTTCTTGATAACGTGCATGACGTCAGCGCAGAGCTCGCAGGCGTAAAGGGTGGTGTGCTTGATCTCCTGCTCCTCCACCACGCCGTGCTCCTGGCTGAGGTGGTTTCGAAGCTCTTTGGTCTCCTGGTAGAACATCGGGCACTTGTGGCACAGGTAGATCTTCTGTAAACTGTGCACCACTAAGTGCCTCTGGAGCTTGAAGGGCTTGGGAAACTGTTTGCCACAGTGATGACAGTCCCTGGAAGGATCCTTGCAGTCCGGGTGCATGGGGACAGATTTTGGGGTGCCTTCACTTTTGGCCGTGTGCTCTGGAGAAGGGCTGGCGGATGCTTTTGAGGAGCTGGTTGCAGGTGGCTTCACCTTGGCGTTGTTTTCCAAAGGGTCTTTCATCACCTTGGCCTCCAGCTCGAGGGGCAGCTCCTTGGGGCTCCTGCTCTCTCTGCTAACTGCATGCTTGGGGTCGGCGTGCCGGGAGGACCTCCCGGGCTTCTGATACATGATGGTGCTGAGGAAGTGGGTGACAGCAGCATTGTCCTCACCGAAGCAGGCTGGCAGCCCCATCACGGACTTCTGAGCTTGCCCCTTGCGAGCAAACTGGGTGGCGTGTTCCCGGAGATGCTCGTTGTACATCCAGACATCGGAGATCTCCTTCAGGCACATCCCGCAAGCCCACAGCCCGGCTTTGTTCTTGGCGTGTTTCTCCTTCAGGTGGTCCCTAAGCTGCTCCCGGGAGCTGAACTTGCGCTGGACGCACATGTAGCAGGTAGGAGGAGGGGAAGGGTTATGGGAGAGCTTGTGGAAGTCCAACTCCCCTAACGTCAGGAACCACTGGAAGCAGACTTTGCACTTGTACTGCTTGTCTTTGGTCTTGATGGTTATGTCACCGCGGTTTTTCCCTAGTTTCCCATCTTCCAGCTTACTCCTGTGCTTGCCCAACTTTGGCTTGAAGGTCACAGCATTGTCCTCACCTTGGCCGGGAAGATCTTCACAAGGCCCAAAGAAACACACGTCTCTCACTTTCAGCTTTGCATTCAGCATCTCGATGTCGATGGTGTGAAATTCAGGGGAGTCTGAAGCTTCGTTAGCTTTGCCATTGTAGGGCTCCTCTGCCAGGTCGGGGGGCTCGGAGCTCGCTTCTCCGAGCGAGTGCTCACCCTCAAGGTCCATCAGGGGCTCAAACATGTCCTCGGCAGAGAGGCTTTCTCCCTCCTTCTCCAGGCTCCCCCAGATGTTCAAACTGGCGACGCTGTCCGCTTGGCTGTTCTGGCACAAGAAGGTGAGCACGTTGTCTTCCAGGTCAATGTCCTCCTTCCCTTGGTCGGTCTTCTCGTGGTCCACCCTCGGCGCGGCGCTTTGGGATCCGCCGGGAGCGGCGTCTCCGCTCTTCCCCTGGTTGCCATGACACATGTTCAGCATTAAGGCGTTGTCGGCGGAGATGGTTTCATAGTCAGAAGGGTCCTCCCTGGTGACACAGAAAGAGCTGCTTTCGCTGAGGTCAGAAGCCAACCGGATGGTGAAGAGGTCGATGGCACCCGTTGGCTGGAGGTTCACCTCGGCCACGGGCTTGGGTTTCTTGCTGCGCTTCCCATACACCCGCGTGCACTTTCTCCGCACAAACTGGTCGTCCCTGGGGAACAACTGGGAGAAGGTGGAGTCGTCATCAAACAAGCCCTGGAGGTCCGAGATGGCCGCGCTCTCCACGCAGTGCTCTCTGCCTGCTGCCACATCTGCCTTCACCCATCGCTTTGGCTCTGCAGGAGGTGGGCTGGGCCCCGGCGTGGTCTGCAGAGCTCCTTGCCCAGGAACCTTCTGGGTGGTTTCCAGATTGCCTGTCTCCAGCAGCAGATCCCCTTCGGCAGGAGCCACGGGACCCTGTGGGGCACCGCTCTGGTTCCCAGTGCCACTGCCTGCCCCAGGACTGTTTCCCATCTCAACATCCATCTGCTCTGCTAAATCAGCACCACGATGCTGCTCTTCTCCTACCTTGCCCAATCCCTTCTCCACTTGCTTCACAAACCCGCTAACCCATTTCTGGCAAGCTCGAGTGTCTTCTGCTCCACTTGGATCTTCCACCTCTCTGGGACAGGTGACCGTGCCAGTTACTGACTCTTTGCTGACCATCTCCTTTGAAGGCACCAACCTGTCGCCCAGGTCCTCTGCAAGCTCAGCTGCACAGGGGGACTGTTTTGCTTTTTGAGAGTGCTGGGTTGAGTTTTGCTCTTCTGTGAAGACACAGCCACCTGGCTCATGCAAGCCCTCCATGATCCTGGGAAGGCTGGAGCTGAGGACAGCAGGGGGAAGACCTGCATTCTTCTCCAGCTCACGTGGACCATCAGGCTCGTTTCTGCTGGGAAATACCTTTGCTTTCCTTCGTCTCACTTTCCTGTTTAGCTTCTTTTCAGAGTTGCCACTGACCTCTCCAGGCTCTTTGCTTTTGCTTCTCCTGCCCTTTTCTCCCTTCCTGGCTTGCCGTCCCAAGTCCATCTTCTCAGCCACCACCTCACTTGCTCCCCTTGTCTCTGGGCACAGTCCCTTGGCCTTAATGTCCCTCTGAAGAATCTGTGTGCAGTGCAGCTCCTGGGACATCTCGAAGGAGATCACGCTGAGGTCGCTGAGCACTCTGCTGACCACTTCTTGCATCTGTGCACTGGGTTCTTTCTCCAGATCTGCGCATATTTTCTTGGGGTCATGTTCAACGTCGGTGGTTGGCATCTGTGAGCCACAGGTGTCCTTGACTGAACTCTTCAGGCTCCTCCTGGGCACCTTTTGAGGTGTTTTGGATGTCTTGTCTGCAGGAATTAAAGCGGACCTGGGAGTCCTGCTGGGCTGTGGTACACCGCTGTTCTTCACCTGGTGCTTGACAGCTTTGTGCCTGGTCAGGCCAGGCTTGGACCGGAAAGTGGCTGAACAAATGTCACAGGTCACTGGGAGCCCATTTGGTTTCTTTTCTTTGGCAAGTTCATTCTGGGAAGGGTTTGAAGCACTGTTTGGAGTGTCGCCCTCTCCTGGGCCCATCCTGTTTGACACACAGCTTCCAGCTTCTTCAGCCTCATGGCTTCTGGGTTTCTCTCCTTTTAAACTCTTTCCTCTACTCTCTGTGGTTTTGGAAAGACCAAGTCTCATCTCTGCTGTCTCTGAAAACTCATGTCCATTTAATTCAGCAGGACCAACATCTCCACTCCTTATAAGACCTCTGCCAACAGCAGCTGGCACCTGCTGAACAACAAAACCATTGGACAAAGTTTCTGGTTCACTTTGATACTTATTTCCAGCTTCAGACCAGCTTCCCTTCTTGTTCTCTTGATTCAGGTTTACCTCTCCTTCTCTGATCGGGAGAAGATCTGTTGTGGGTTGGGGTGGGTAATCTTGGGTTTCTGGAGGGAAGGGGTTACCAAGTGTGCCTGTGATGGTGCACACTTGTTTTTCTTTAAAAGGAGGAGACAACAGCCCAGCACTGGAGCTTTCAGGCACCTCTTTCCCAACACATTTTTGGTTGAAAGGTGGTGAGCAGGGAAGAGTGCAGTCCTTCCCGTGCACCTTCTGGGGACCATCCATCTCCAAGGCAGAAGCCACCACACCACCAGTGTGCAGCAGAGAGCAGGGGCTCGCTGCCCCTTCTCTTTCAGGTGGTCCATAGTTACTCAAAACACCGTCAGGGAGGTGATGGTGACTGTCCTTGACCACTTCCACCTGCACGGCATCGCAGGGATGTGGCAAAGGAGGAAAGGTGGGTGCCCTTTTCCATGTCTCTTGCTCCATCAGGTTCAAGGTGGGGTGATGGACATGCTGGCTGCTGACCTCTGGAGGACACTTCTTCACGATGAACGAACTCGATGCGTTAAGCAGGGATGTGTTGTGCTCCTTCTCATCTGAGAGCTGAAAGCCCAAGTCAGGGACTTCTCCTCTCTCAACCCCACCACTCTGCAAACATTTGGGGTGAGAAAAATTGGTCGGTGAGGGCATGCTGGCTGGAGATTCACCTGTGTAATGACAGCCACTGACAGACCTCTTCTTGCCATTTCCTTCTCTGGGAATCCTTGCACTGGCTGCCCCGGCTTTGGTCTCCGGCACCAAGTGGTTATCTTGATGAAGATCTTCCTTGGAGTGGCTGGTGGGGCTTGTTGGAGCACTGCACAGGGGCTGTGCCCCCTGCCCCACCTGATTCCCTTCCAGCCTCCCCACTGCCACGCTGCCCAGTGGTTCTTCCTCAAACAGGCTACGGCTTAAACGGGATTGCTCGTGGTTTTGAAATGCCAAGGTCGCTTTGTTTTTATCTTGCTCCTGCTCTTCCACAAGCTGATCAGCTTTCTCCTCTTGCCCTGGCAGTGGGGTCACTGCTGTGTTTTCAGGTGGCGAGAGGTCATTGTGCTCTTGGGAAACGCCATCTGCACGGATATTAATGTCACTCAGTTCCAACTGCTCATTTGCTAAGTGCTGCAGCTCTGTTACATTATTTTGCAGCTCAGGCTTCGCAAACGTGGATTGTTTTGCACGGTGAGGGCCCCCTGCACTAAAAGGCTCCAGCTGCTCACATCCACCAGAGAAAAGCACAACCTCTTTTGCTGGGGCAGGAGTATTTTCCATGTTCCCCTCCCCTAGGGCAGTGCAGTATGTCCGATTTTCCCCTTCTAAGGCACTGCCACCCTCCTCTTTCTGCTCCAGCTGGACGTGGGCACTGGCATTGGGATGGCTGGGAGTAAGCAGCATGGGGAAGCAGGGCATCAACAGCTCCTCCTCGTTGCTCTTCACCGTTCGGGCAACGAAGAGCTGGAGCTGCTGCAGAGGGTTGGCAGCCAACTCCTGGGGTGCAGATGTCTGTCGGGAGCCACACTCGCTCTCCTTGGGTAAACTCAACATATCAAAGAGCAGCACTTTTTGCTTGCTGGCTTTGTCACCAGCTCTGGAGGCTGGATAGGTGGTGGGGCTCTTCCTCTCCTCTGTTTCTTCCATCAATGCACCATCACCTTTGAAGTCCACAGTGCTTTTCACCATTTTGGGTGACTCGGGCTTGCTTAAAGGTCTTTCTTCTTTATCTGGGACCTCTTTGATGTGAGGTGAGAAGGTGAGATCCAAGGCTGGGGTGGAACTTTGCTGAAAGCCAAGTTCAGGTTTATGGTTTTGGAGATGGGCATCAACCTTCTCCAGCTCTGAAGCATCAGTGAAGCTTTCATCTGCTTTTCCCGGCACCGGGAAGCTCGTGTCACCACGTTGGCATGACAGGGGATCTTTGGTCACTTCATCTGCCTCCAGGGTCTTGGGGAACACAGAGTCAGTGACAACAGGAGGGCTTTTTGTCACAGGGTCTACATAGATGGGAGCTTCTGTGCGGTCTGGCGTGCGTGAGTCAGGTAGACTTTTGGAGGAAGACCCATTTTCTATCTTTCCAGGGTCACTTTCCTCAGCAGCCACAGCTGCCCGGAGCTGCTCACCGCTGTCTTTGGAGCAGAAACTGTCCATGGTGAGCGAGGCTGGTGTGCACATCCCTGCCTCCAGAGAGCCCAGCTCCACCGGGCAAGGCCAGGGCTCCCTGGGTCTCTCGTAGTCCCCATGGGCACTCATGATGGATGTCTTCTTTCCTCCCAGCCTCTCCCCAACACAGAGGCTTGAACTGCCCAGCTCATCTGCCAAGAACAGCCCTTTCTCCTGGCCTGCCTCTTGCTCGACCGGCAGCGGTGGGAACTGCTCGGCCGCCTGTCCTCGTAGATGGACAGCGACGTGTCGCTCGGGTTTCTGAAGGGTGACGGGTGCCTCGTTGTCCAGCTTGCTGGTTTGCAGTTGGTTTTCCAGCTCAGTGACTAATCGTTTGATCTCCAGCTCGTCGTCTGAGATGTTGTTCATAAAAGTCACGTTGTAATCCGTTATTCTGTCTGGCAGCGGCAGGGAGAGTTGGCTGGTGGGGACACGTCCTTCCTCGGGGAACTTCTTGGCTAGTGGCTTCTCCACTGAAAGGCTGTGGAACTGAGTCATGTCTTCTGGCAGCATTGGAGCCACCTCCTCCATGAGGGACCAGTCTTTCTCTGGCATGAAGGGTGGATAGGGTTGCTCGAAGGGCAGCGGCTTGCTGGGGGGATTGCCAGGACAGGTGAACCCTGCTCCGTAACCATCCTTGCCAGCAGAAACACTCTCGTACAGCGGCGGGTCGAACTCGGTGACGGGGAGCTCTCCAAATATCGAAGAGGAATCGAAGCTGAGAGGGGAGGAGACCTTGCCCTGGGGTGTTTCTGTGGTGTAAGGAGAAATGCTGGCGTGCTTCTGCTCAAAGGAGCTGGCGTTGATGTCATCCCGGCATAAATACACGTCATCCATGTGCGAGGAGCCCAGAGCTGGAGGTTTTGGGAAGAGATTGTCATCGTAGTGACCTGGAAGGCCTTTGGGATCAAAAAATGTGTTGTCGCTGTCAACGTATGAATCGGGAGCCTTGGCTGTGAGCATCATCCCCACTGCATCCCCCCCGTATGGGACAACTGGGGTGGGATAGTCCTTCCGAGCCTCGCAGAGCCCGTGGGCCTTCACATATTTGATGCCCGCTTCTGAGTATGCAGCACTCCCACTGCCAGGAGCAGCTTCGTTGCGCCCATGGGATGGGGCAGTCAGCTCTTCTGCCTGGTACTTCAGCCCACCGCTCGTGAATGGGGCAAACTGATGCCTCTGGTTGACCACGGCCAGCTCGGGTGAGTCCTGAGATTCCAGGCTGGGTTCTCCTGCCTCACCCATGTGCTTTGCTGCTCCTTTGAGCTCTTCTGCCCCATCCTTAGAAGAGACCCTGGCAGGGCTGCCGCCTGAGGTGGCAGTGCCAGGAAGCTGCCTTTCCTGGGGCTTTGGTAATGGCTCCTGCTTGGCACAGTCTGTCGCAGCAACATCTAGTTCAGTACTGGGACATGTCCCGGAGCCTGCTAGCAAAGGTTTGGCAGAGCCAACCCGCCTGCTCCCCTTGGGAAAGTCCTCTTTGCTCTTCTGGCTCTTCTTCGGGCTCTTGTCCTCGAGAAGGCTGAGGGGAGTCCTTGGCAAGCTGCCCGACCTCCTCCTCCTCTGCATGCCTCCCTTCTCGCTGCCCGAGGTGGCCCCATCAGCCTGAGGTGGGCTGGTGACCATCTCACTGGGCACGTTACCGCTGTGGTTGCTGCCAGTGGACGACTGGCGGCTCCGTCTTCGGACTCTGGTGGCACAATCCTCTTTCTTGGCATCCTCCTGGCTTGAGACCCCACTGTGCTCCTGTGCCTCCCTTTTCGGACCATCCCTTTTCCGGCTGTAGCTCCAGGCTGGATCTTTCTCTTTGGTTGTCTCACTTCTTCCCGGACGTTTCTTGCTAAAGTTGTACTTGGTCCTCCCGACGAATCCCGTGCCACGTTTCCTCCTCCCCCGGAGCTTGCTGCACTCTGCCCCATCATCATCCGAGTCAGACACGTAGTCATACTCCTGAAACCTGCCCTCCTTGGTGCCTGGCATCAGCCTCTCACTGACCTGTGGGAACTGTGCCTGCTTGCTGCTCTTCACCTGCAGTTTGTGGAGTTTGTTCTTCTGCTGCACGATCTTGTGAATGAGCTCCTTGCTCCACGTCCCGCTTCGGGGCTTCCGCTTCTTCATCTCCTTCATGGAGAACCGGGGAGGCTTGGAGTTCTTGGTGGCAACAGCCGGCCCCACCTCGCTCTTCACTGGAGGCTCCTGGCTGAGCTTCCTGGGATGCTTTTGGTTGGAAGGGGATTTGGAGGAGGTGGTGGTTGGTGGGATGCTGTTCTTCCTTCCAGCCCTCAGCCTGGCCGTCCTCTGCGCTCCTTCTGGTCCAGGATCTGGCTCCTGGGCTGCCAACCTCCGCGCCGCCCTCCCCTTGTGAAGGTGCTGCTTTCCTGCCCCTCTCTTCGCCTGCTCCCCACCCAAGTGGCCATCTTCATAAAAGTAGCCAGCCTTGGGCTGCCCTGCTGCCTTTTCCTCCACCACTGCCTGCTTTGATTTGCTCTCAGAGGCCAGGGCTTCCTTCGCCTTGTGGGACATCCCACCACTGGCTGCCTTGGAGCCTGTCAGCTCCTCATCGGCGAACACGTCTATGAAGCTGCTGTCGATCTCTGGGTTATCTGACTGGTAGCCTAGGCCGTTGAGGGCTTCTGTGATCAGGCTGTCCAGTTTGGCATCATCAATGTCCAGGTCTGAGGCAGTCAGTGGCAGGGAGCTGGCGGCCAGGCCGTTGAAGAGCCCGCCCTTCAGAGCATCTTCCTTGCCCTCGCTTTTGCTTTCCCCATCCAGCAAGAAGTCATCGCTCTTGTTTAACGTCAAGAAATGGGGGTCGGGAGAGAGCCCCAGGCTGGGGGGTTTGGGGGGCTCTGTGGGGAGCACTTTCCGCCCCTCAGCTGCCCGGGGAGCATCCTTGCCCTCTCCCTGGGGAGCAGGGTGGGAGGCGCAGAACTGGCGGTGCTGCAGGAAGGACGAGAGGTTGCTGTAGTTCTGGTCGCACTGCTTGCAGGTCAAGAGCACGTCCAGCTGGTCCAGGCTGGCGCTGCTGAGCGAGCTGGCCAGCAAGTGATGGGAAGAATAAGGCGGTGGAGGCTGCTCCCCATCCAGCCCATCCGAGCATCCTTTGGCCACCTCCACGCCGGGTTTGTGGAAGGGGCTCGCCGGGGAGCATTTCAGGAGGTTGTCATCTTTCAGGGTGTCCGGAGGGAAGTGGAAGGACTTGACGGAGTCCGAGGGGTGGTAATGAAGTGAGCTGGAGCTCAGGACATCGGAGGGGTGGAAGGTTTTGTTGCCATCCTTGGGATGGCAGGAGTGCTGGAAGAAAGGAGAGGAGGTCATCGCTCTGGACATCTGGCTGTCTTCAAACCCGGGGTTGAGGGGGCTGCTGGACATGGGGGACAGTGAGGAGCAGGTGCTGCCGCAGGTGGGGTTGGGGACAGGGGACGGCAGCGGAGACTCGCAAGGGGAGGCAGCCACCAAGGCTGATGGTGGCAGGACCAGTGCTGAGCCTGACGAGCTCCTTGGAGGAGGAGGACCTGCTTGACCCATGCTGTAGAAGAGGGCTTTGCTTCTCGAGTCGCAGGCTGGAGACCCCGGCTCCTTCCCACTCTCAAAAGAGAAAGGACCTGTTGAGTTGGGGTCTCCCCTCTGGACCCCGAGGCTCTCTCCCGACAAGAGCTTTTTGCTGTGATATCCCGGGGAGTTACTTACTGGGGGCCCTTTCTGGGCTTTCCCACTCCCCTGCCACTCTGACGTGCCCAGTGGGAAGGGGAGCTTCTGGCCGGTGATCTGTCGCGACAGTTCGAGCCTGTTTTGACCGGGCATTGCAGAAGTGAGGTGGATTTGCTGCCAAGGCATCCTGGCATTTTTCTGCCTGTGCTGCCTCTGCTCGGGGCCAGCCTGGCACTCAAATGAGAACTGGTTTCCAACGGGATTTGAATAAGGTGCTGAACTCTGGTCCATGGGAGAAAAAGCCTTAGCGGCGCCTTCCCAAGCTTGCACCAGCCTGGGGTGGGTGGGGGCCGTAGTGGGAACGCTGGTCTCGAAAGGGATGGATCCTGCGCCGGCGCTGCCCGTGGGGGAACTGCAATAGGCTTTGCTCGGAAAGTGCACTTGGGAGAGAGAGTTTGGTGGCATGTTCCTTCTCAGAGGGCTGCTCTGGACCAGCAGCCGTGGGCTGGGGCCACTGTCTTTCGCTGAGGCTTGCCTCTTACCCACTGGCTTTGGCATACTAGGCGAGTGTAAACTAGACGGAAAAACAGCTTGGTTTTCTTGGAAAGTGCTTGGGTTTTGGTCGATAGCACCAGACGACGTGAGAGCACCATTGGGGTCGGCGGGATGCTCGCCCCTGCCCTTGCAGCACCCCAGCTGGCCCAGGTGCGGGGCCGGCGGCGGCGGCGGGTGCAGGAAGGGCGGCGGTGGCAGCGGCGGGGCGGGCAAGCCGTACAGCCTGCCCTCGGGGGACACGCTCTCGTAGGAACCTCCGCTCAACCCGTCCTCTTGCCACTCTCTGGAGGCCGAGTGGAAGGCGAAGGCGGCGTGAGGCAGCGGGCCGGCGGCAAGCCCCACCTCCAGGTACTCCTGGCTCCCGGCGTTGCCGCCGTACGCCTCCTTCCCCGAGTCGTGCAGCAGCTGGAAGGGGTATTGGCAAGGCAAAGCCCCCAGACCGTGGGTGCCGGCTTTGCCACCCTCGGGGAAAGAGCCGGGTTTCTGCACCGACACCCCGTAGCTAGCACCGGCAAAGCTCTTCTCCGGGGAAGGCCACGACTCGGTCCGGTTGGCCTGAAACTCTAAATAACGTAGCTGCCCATTGGTGCCGGGGCTCTTGAGGGGGACGCCGGCGATGGGGGGCTGCCCTTTGGGGCCGTGGGGGGGAGCGGGCTGTGAGGTATAGTTGGCGGAGGTACGGCCAGCGGCGGCATCAGGGAAGCAGCGCCCGAAGCCGAGGTCTTCTTGCCGGAGCTCGGCTTCGCGCTGGGGGACACCGGGCACGTGGAAGCGGTAGCTGCCGGCCGTGGGGCTTTGGGTCACCTCCGGCTTCTTCGGAGGGGTCACCTTCTGCTGGGGGTAGGCGATGCCGATGGTGGGGTTCGGCCGGGTGCCGGTGATGCTGAGTCGGTAAAGCTGATGGTTGCCCCTCTCGCCCTTCCCCGAGCGCCGGTTGCGCTCGCGGGCCCGACCCTTCCCCGGCGGGGACTGGGGGCTGCCCTTGAGCTCTCCCCAGGCGCCCTCATTGCCGAACTTGGGTCTGCAGTGGAGGGATTTGAAGTCGATCTTCCCCGCTTGCTGCGGCCGGATCACGGCTTCCCGCTGGCTGTGGGGCTCCTTGTCCTTGGGGCTGGGGAAGGGGGACGCGACCTCCCCTCCGAGCGTCCTCCCGTCCTTCTCCCCGCAGCCTTCAAAGCTGAAGTCCTTGTCGGGGTCTTTGGGGGCGGCCTCAGTATCGCCAATGGTGTAAACATGCTGGGTCTCTCCAGTCATGATACCGAGGTGAGGGGGGGAAAAGCTAAAAAGCCCCGTTTTCCTGTCCCGCTACGAGCTGCCGTCCCTCCGTCACGGGCATGGCCCTCTGCTGATGGGCACCGGGGCGGTCAGAGGGGCAGAGGCTCCCTGGGGCCAGGCCGGTGCAGGGTCCCCAGCGCCACCGGAGCTCTGCCACATCGTTTCAGACCTGGAGGAGAGAAAAAAGAGAGAAAAGGAGGGGAGATCATTTGGCCCCTTTGCTGGGTGCTTTGGCAGAGAGGGGGCTGGTGGATGAGGCAGAGCGACACCCACCCCCCACCCCCCCGACACTGAGCAGTCCCGGGGTGAAGCTCCTCCAGCTTTCAGCTCTTCAAAGGATGCTTGGAGCATTTCACCTTTGGCAAAAGCTGCTGAGGGAGGCACTTTTTTCCTCCCGGGGAAGCTATTTCTGGGTTACTTCTTAGCAACATAAGCAGAAAAAGATGACAGAAGAGCTCCACCTACGGATTAGCAGGAAGGGCTGTCGGGCCAGGCTGGGAGAGGCGTCCTGGGAAGGGGTCTCTGTCCCTCTGTCCCTGTCTCCCCACGTCCCGTGGAAGTCGGGCTTCTGCCCCACAATTACCCCCAAGCACATCCCTTTGACCTTGCTGTCTCTCCACCAAACCCCTGCTCTGAAACCCCCGGAGAAAGGACTTGAGCCTCTGCTGTAACTTCACCACCACCCACAAATTATCCTGGCAATTTTAGATGCTGTTCAGTAGGCAAAAGCAGAAAAAACAAGTCTGGAATTTACCGGCTGATTTTCCACTGCAGGACCACAGGGAATTCGACATGAAGCACAAGTTAAGCGCAGCCTTTTTCAAAGGTCCCATCAGGATTTTAGCCCCAGACACAGGTCATATTAAAAAGAAGAGCAGAACTCCCAGCTTTAAAGAGCCTCTTTCTAAAAGTCCATTTGACACAGAGCTTCCTTCTCCTCCCTCCTTAGAAATGCCTTTTTATTTTCTGCTGCAGGGGGCAAATGCATGAAACCAGTGACAGCTGGGGAGCTGTAAATGAGTGTGAAATTCTACATGTTAGTCTTCACCTGGATGCAATTCATCCAGCTCTCCAGCCCGAGTCAGGGCCCACCTCATTCTGCATAACATCACCACCCCTGCCCAGAGCAGAAAAGGAGATTTTCTGCAAGAAAAGTGGAGTGACCTGCAACTATTTGGGTCCCTTGCTCCCAATAGGACATTGAGGGGATGGAGCGTGGCCAGAGAAGGGCAGTGGAGCTGGGGAAGGGTCTGGAGCAGGAGTGTGGGGAGGAGCAGCTGAGGGAGCTGAGCTTGTGGAGCCTGGAGAGAAGGAGGCTCAGGGGAGACCTTCTGGCTCTGACAGCTCCTGACAGGAGGCTGGAGCCAAGGGTGGAAAGGCAACACAGCGGGGAGAACCCGAGGTGGGGACTTCCCGGGGTCCCCTCTCAGATTCGAGCTGCCGGGTTCGAATTCCTCCACAATTTCACACCCTGCTGGGTGAAATGAATCCCGGGGCTGATTCCTCCACAATTTCACAGCCTGCTGGGTGAAATGTATCCCGGGGCTGGTGGGGCTGGAGCGGCCAAAGCTCACACGCGGCCCTTTGGCACGCGGGGGGGGGGGGGGTCTGGTTGCAAAACAATGCGCCGCTTATGTCGCTTCCAGCCCCGACTGCACAGCCTGTTTGCTGCTGTTTCAATTTGCAAAGGCTCCTTGCCAAGATAAAATACCCAAGGCCGGCGCTCTCTACATTATCACACAGTCCTGCTCTTTCAGCCACAGAAAGAAGCCCCTCTTTTTTTTTTTTTACTATTCCCCTTTTTTTTTTTTAATTGAAGGAAAGGCTCGTTTGTGGCTCCCTAAAGCTGCGGGATTTGCATGGCCAGGGTTTGCTGGTGTGTTGGTGCTGAGAGGCAGGAGAAAAAAAGCCCTGCAGATGAAGAAAGCAGAGCTGGGGACAGGCAGGATTGTCCCGCTGCTGCAGGGCACCCATGGGTTGTGCCAGGATGCCTGGTTGCAGTGACAGAGCCTGGGCAGGAGGTGGGCATGATTCCACACAAATGATGGGCACATGAGTAAGGGCAAGGTGTAAATTAGGGCTTCATTCCCCAAAACCCTGATGCCCCTGTGCCAAGGGATCCCCCCCATGCCCACCTGGGGGACCCTGCTGCTGGCTGTGCCCACAGAGCATCGTTGCCTGGGGGATGGCAGCCCGGGGAGCAGCCTGGTGCAGAGAGCTGGGGCCTCTTGGAGAGGCTCAGCCAGTGCTGCTCCTGAGGGGGTGTTTGATAAGGAGGGCTGGGCGTGTTGATTTAATGTGATATTCCCCAGGCAGCTGCCTGCACCCGTCACCAGAGGGTTTATGGATCCAGCCCAAATGGATTTTGCCCCTTGTGGGATAAGAAACCCAGAAGAAAATGAAAATAGGAACCATTTAATCTATTTTGGGGTTTTTTTACAGACTCAGCCTGCCCCCGAGTCCAGGCTCCTCTTTGGGTTGCCCCTGGCATCACCTCTTGGGCTGTTATGTTTCAGTTCTTGGAAGAGGAGGTGGAAAAGGATGGGGGCAAAGGAAGGTTATGCTTGAAAAAAAAAAAGGTTGTGGTTTTTATTCCCAGTCTGCCTGGCCACAGGGAGAGTGATCCCCACCTGTAATCATGTGCACTGCTGGGTGCTCAGCCCTTTCACCCATCCCTGCAGCACCCTCCCAGGCTGTGGGGCCACCAACAATCTACTGCGGCCCTGCTGCAGCTCGGGGACACAGGGACAAGCTGAGCAGCAGTGGCAGGAGCCCATGGGGCAGGTCCCATCCTGCCAGCAGCCCTAATGTGCCAGATGGGTTGTGATTCACCACCCAGCTCTCCAGTACCTGGAAAGGAGTGACTTGGCTCCTCACACCTCAAGAGCTCAGTTGTGCCCAAGGGGCAAAGCCAAAGGTTGCCCAGGGCAGAGCCAAGGCTCCCCTGAGGCAGAGCCAAGGCTCCCCTGGGGCTGCCCATGCTTCCCTGAGCACCTTAGTGCTTCCCAATCCCCTTAGCACTTCATCTGCAGGACTGTCCCAGCACACATCACCCCCAGCTCTGACAGTGCCTCCTTCCCAAGAAAGCAGAGCTGTCAATCCCACCAGTGGCACACAGGATTTGCATCTCAGTGGGGACACCACGAAGACCAAAAGGACCACCATGTCCCCACCGTGGGCAGCAGCAGGTGAAGCATCACCCTGGAGTTCAACCCCACTCCAGCAGAAACAAAACAGATGCTGAACAGCAAAATAAACCCCAAGCACACAAGAAACCCCCCCTAGCTGCTGAAGGAAGGACCGAAACCACCGTGTTGCCCGTGCAGAGGCAGGTTCAGCCCCGAGCTCAGCCCAGCAGAGGGAAAAACTTCCCTTTGGTGGGGAGAGGAGGGATGGCCTTGCTGGGGGGGGACTCAGGAGAGCTGGGTTCAGCCCTTGGCTCGGCCTCTCCCTTGCATGACCTTGGGTAGGTCGGTTAATCACGGTGACTCAGCCTCCATCTGTAAATCACGCCTGATAACGCTTCCCCTCCTCTATCTGCTCTTTGGATCGCCCCTGGAGATTACCCAGGCAGGGACTGTTCCATCTGTGTGTACAGCACCCAGAGCAGCAAAGCCCTGCTGGGACTGGGAGAGGGGCAGGGCTGGGTGTAAGGGGCTCTGATGGGTGTAGGGGGGCAGTGGGAGCGTTTCTGGGGCTGTTGGGGTTTGGCAGGGGTGAGCTCCTCTGCCAACAACTGTCCCAGGATGGGGCTGGGTGGGAATCATGGGTGGGCCAGAGGGCTGAGGTTTCAGCAAAGTGGGCTTGGAAGGAAAAAGAAACGTGGAGGTGCTGGTTGGTGGCACCACCAATGCCTTTCACTGCAGCTGGCAGGAGGGGAGGAATGTGGGGGTCCAACAAAGAAAGCCCCTGGCTCTACAGGCTTCCACCAGCTCCACAAGATGCAGGAGTGACTCTGAAAGGGTTGTCCAGGGCTGTCTCAGGCTGCCCAGGGCAGGGCTGGAGTCTCAGTGACCCCTGGAGGGGTTTCCAAGCCCCCCATGGAGCTGTGGTGCTGAGGGCCATGGGGCAGTGGTGCCCTGGCAGTGCTGGGGGATGGTTGGACTCCAGGAGCTCAAAGTTCTCTTCCAACCAGAACAATTCAATGATTCTCTGTTTCTATCAACACACATTGGCTTTTTGTCCCCAAAAAGGGACATTTAACCACTGAGTGAAAGGACAGAAACCCCTGGGGGGGTTCAGTCCTCCCCAGCACAGCTTTGGCTGGGGCTGTGAAATAATCCCTTCCCGCTGAGAATCATCCCCTTCTCAAATCCCAACACCTCTTTAAACTCCCTGCCTCTCATGCCGGGGCCAGAAAAGCAGCTGGGAAGGTCCCTGAGCATCCTTTGCACGCAGGTGGGGTTTGGGAGGGAGAGGGGGGAGCTGGAGGGGCTTCCCCCGAGCCTGCCTGGGATCAGGAGGAGGGTGTCTGGCTCCCAAAAATAGCTGTCAGCTGGCCCCTACCTTGGCACCCTCCGCCGCTCAGCTACTGCCGGGACTCACTTTCACCTCCCATCAAAAATGAATTTCTTGGCTGCAAAGGAAAGAGAAAAAAAAAAATAACTATGTCAGGAATCCGTGTTTGGCTTGGCCGCCGGCAGCTCGGCTCGTGGGGAGGGCTGGGCAGCCAAAAAGAGGGGTTCCCACCCCCCAAAAATGCCCCCTCACGGTCACTCCGGGTCCCTGTGGCTGGGTGGCTTTGGTGTGGTGGTGGGGTGCTGTGGGAGTGAGGAGGCTGAGGTGGGGGTGGAGAGGGGGTCCTGCCTTCCCTCTCCTCATCCCAGCTGCATCCCAGTCACCACCTCCACCCACTGGGGTCCTGCTGACCCAGGCTCATGGTAACCAGGGTCAGGATATGGCCCTAAGGGCCAGGGAATGTCCTTGCTGGTGTGAGGAGGAGGAAGAGGAGACTGGGGATGGGCAAAGCTCAAACCACAGTGTGCTCAGGCCACTTTGCTGGGCAGCTGCCAGCCTGCTTCCAGCCAGGCCTGATCCTGCACCCTGCACCCCCCTCCCATGCCATGCCTGACCCCCCCAGTACCCCCCAGCTGGGTGGTGACGTGCCAGTCCCCGTGATGCCCAGCCCTGAGGTGGCAGATGGTGGAGGAGCAGCTCAGCTCCCACCCATCCCCACCCTGGACTGCTCTGGATCAGGCCACGCTCCTGAATCAGCACCTGCCTACATCTTGGGACTGAGCTGGGAAAAGGGGGAGGAGGGATTTTAAGGGTCCAGCCTGGGCATGTGGGTCACATCCAGACATCCCTGTGCTGACATGAACCCATTTCCCAGTCCCACAAAGCCAAAAGCAGGATGGAGGAGCTGGTTCCTGCCTGAGCACCATGCAGGGGGTGGGATGTGGCACCACCCTTGCCACCCCTGATCTCTGCTTGTCCCCAAGCATGGGAGGCTGGGACCAGGGAACTGGGGCTGCCCAGGCACTTTCCAGGAGCAAAAGGAGCAGGTTTGGGGATGGACAAGAGGCTCTTTCTGAGAAAGGCTGGGTTGAGGCTGGAGCATCCCTTGGGCAGAAACCACAGCGGGAAGGAGCTGAGCCCTGGTGCCAACAGCTTGAAAAGAACCTTGTGAGAGGGTCTGGGAAAGATGCTGGGGGTGTGAGTACAGACACCCAGACACACACGGGCCTGGATGCTCTGGTCTGGCTGTGTCAGGGCAAGGAGCTGTTTCCAGCAGTTTTTTCTGGCCTGAGGAGAAGTTGGAAGGTTATTCAGAAAGTTTGTTTCTCACTCACAATGATCCAAAATTGATTTTCTGGATCCAAACAGCTTTGAATTTCCAAACTGGTGAGAATCCAACTTTCACTCAGGATCCAGATTTTGCAAACAGTCCTAATCCTTCCTGGGCTTGTAATGCCAAGAAGTGGAGGAGGACAGGTCCCTGGGTGGGCACGGCCAAACCTGGCAGCTCCCTGGGCACCCTGTGAGATGTTGGGGTGTCACAAACCAGCCTCTGGGTCCCTCCTGAATCTTTGTGCTGCCTGACCCCGAGGAGCTGCAGGAGGAGGTTTGGCAGAGGGGATGCTCCATGGGAAAAGGCACAGGGGAGGTGGCTGAGGTGGCTGGGAGAGGAGAAGACACAAGTGCAGGCTCTGCTCCCAAGGAACAAGCACCAGGACAAGAGGAACTGACCTCAAGCTGCCCCAGGGCAGGTTGAGGTTGGAGCTGAGGAACAATTTCTTCCCCTCCAGGGCTGTCCCAGGCTGCC
>JAOEGS010004190.1:0-75295 GCA_025447755.1 Corythornis vintsioides
CAAGTCGCCCAGGAACAGATCCAGGCGGGTCTTAAGTGTCTCCAGAGATGGAGACTCCACAACCTCCCTGGGCAGCCAGTGCTTCAACAGCAAAGCCAAGTTCACTTGTATGAGAAAGGAGGGAGCTGAGCCACCACCCAACCCCTCCTTTGCAGCTCATTGACAAAAGAAATGTTGGTGTTTCTGTTTCTGACCAGCATTACTTGGCTCGAACTCCACAAGATGCAAAAATGAAATCAAAGACAGTTTGGATCTATTGTCCTTGGCTTTCTTCTAGGAAAAAAAAAAAAAAAAAATCAAACCAGCACATTTTGCCCTAAAAAAGGGACTTGCTCCTCACTCTCTATGTCCTGCCCACCTGGAAGATGTAACCTGGCAGCTGGTGGTTGAGACACGAGTTAGCAAAGGGTGTAAGGAAAGCAGGGGAATTTCTCTTTCCCTGGGGTGATGGAAATGCTCTGTTGTGCCACCACCTTCCCGTGGGCTGGAGCTGTGTTTTGGTGCAGTTTTTGGCTGCCCTGGGAGCACGTTCCCCAGCCTGGGCTGGTGCACCCCTTGCCCTCGGGCAGCGGCAGGACACCAGCAGCAGGGTTGGAGCAGAGAAGCGGCTGGAAGCTCCTCAGGCAGCTCCTCGTCATGAGCCAACGTGGCCAGGGTGGGGACCTTGTCCCTCCTCTGCCCGGCCGAGCCTGGCGAGCAGGTTCCGAGCTGAGGATGGGCTGCCTGCCCGGGAAGGCACCGGGTGCCCGGCTCCTTGTAAACACATTGCGAAAGGCTGGGCTTGGCGGGCGGAGCCTCGCCCCCCACATTGCAGCTGAGTCACCCCCGCGCTCCAGGCTCCTCCTTCCTCCAGCCCAGCTCCACCAGTTTGTCCCACCAGCCTCCCCACTGCTCTGCATTGTGACCCCGGCGGGGATCCCCTGCCCACAGAGCATCACGGATCAGGGGTCCTGGCTCCTCCACAGCACTGCCTGGAGATGGATGGGAGTGAGTCACAACCCTACCCTGCCTCGGCTCCCCCGTCCATGGTAGAAGGTCTACTGGGGAGGCAGCTGACTCAGTTTACCAGCGGCCTGAGAGAAGGCAGACACGTCCTACACAGGGCTGAGCACATCATCTTCATCACCCGTGTCACCAGGACAGCTTTCCAGAGGGGTCTTGGAGCTGGGACCCTGCCAAAGGGTCGACACTCCTCCCAGGTACCCCCAGGATGTGCACCCAGGGCCAACCAAAGCTACTAGGAGATTGAACAGCTCTTACTAAAGCACAGAGCAAATACAAGGCACAGAGTAAACAACAAGAAGAAGCCAACAGGCTGCCTGCTCTGCCTGGAGCTTGGCACTGCCTCTCCCAGCCAGCACCATCCCCCTGGCATCAGTGCCCAGTTGGCCCCACCTCTCCTTCATCACTGGGGCAGGGCCAGGACTGGTGTTTGGAGACCCCCAAGGGCCGTGTCTACACATTTCCCTACTTCTGACAAGAGCCAGCTGTGTCAAGGTCACACGAGGGAGGACTTTAGCTCCTGTCCACTTGCTCTGAAGCAATGAACTTCCCTGCCATGGAAACAAGCCACCAAGGCAGCATGCCAGGACAGTGCTGTCACCAGCCTGCGTGACACTGGGACTCGTGGCACAAGGCACTGGGCTGGTTAAAAGCACCTGGCAAGGTCCCCAAAGCTGGCCCAGCCCAGGTTTCTCCAAGCTCCTGGCCATGGCCCTGGTCCCCAGCACCCCTGGGTAGAAGGGGAGGGAGGCAGGGGCTGGTGGGGGGTCCAGGCTGGTTCCCCAGAGCTGGTGTCTGTGCAGCAGATGCCAGGGCTCACCCTGCCCCCTGTGCAACCCCTGGGCCAGTAGCCTGGGTGCAGTGTGGTGCAGACCAGTGCTGCCAGGTTTATAGGGGAGGTGTGAGCAGCCTTTGAAGACAGCAGTGGGGCTCAGCTCTTGGCTCACCCCAACACCCAGCAGGGCCTGGGGAGCCTCGTGCTGTCACTGGGGAGTCACCAGCTCACTCCTGTGCACCCAGAGCTGGTCCAGGCACAGTCCACACAAGCCTGGGGAGGTGGAAGTGATGAGAAGGCTCAGCTCCCAGGGAGCTTCAGGGGTAGTTCTGCCTCAGGCAGGTAAAGCCCACAGCCATGGACTCCTCTGCTTTACTGGTTTCCTTGCCATGGGGATCTCCCCATCCCTTAACTAGCATGCTGCAGGCTAGCTGTGATATACACGCTGCTGTGTACACTTGGGCACTTTCACCCATGGCTTTCCCCAGTCTGTGGCAGCCTCACGGAGCATGATCCATGCTGTTTGGAACTGAAGAAGATGCCCATCAGCTTGGTAATTTGCTCCAGACAGGGTGCTCAGTGCTGGAAGACACCCTGGAGCAGGTTTCCTTCAGCAGCCACGAGATCTAAATCTGATCTCATCACCAAACTGGGGTTTCCTTAAACTCTTCTTACTCAGGAGCTGGCAATACTGGAACAGCAATAACCTCTGGGGAGATGGAAACACAGCACATGTGCCAAGCCCAGCTCTGCTCCAAGTGCTCTGAGCTCCCTGTCTGGCCTTTCCTGCTCACCTCTGTGCCATGCCCCCAGGACTCAGCACCACAAATGAGACAGAGCTGTGTCACTCAGAGCTGCATCCCCAGCTCAAGCCAGTTTAGCTTGCCCTCGAAGACCAGTGCCAGACCTGTCCTGTGGGCACTCAGCAATCAGGCACCTGCACAATAACCAGCAATTGGAGGGTGCCAGTGGTGGAGAGTCAGCTTAGGCTGACACAGCCTGGACCAGCCACCACCTGCCAGAACCTCCTGGGCCAGTGGGCAGGACTCAGAGCCATGGAAAGCCTGGGCTAGGAGTGCCTCAGGTCTCCAGGAATCCACCTTTCCAGGAAACAGCCAAAAATCTCCTGGCACCGCCGGGCACTTTACACACTTTCTGCCAAGCAACGGGCCTGGAGTACAGTGTGCACCAAGTACTGCCTGTACCTAGAGCTCACACTCTGCTCCTCCAGAGCCACCTGCATGATCCCAATCCATGCTTCAGCAGTCTGTGTAGCTGAGGGTGTCCAGGCCACACACAACCCTCTGGGAAGTTTGGCCTTTGGGTAAAGGGTTCTTGGGAGCTTCAGCCTGGATTACATGAGTCTCTGGACATGCTCAGGGGAGAGATTTGTTACACCCAGGTCTCAGACTCTGCAATGTTGGCTGCCCTGAAGCCAGACAGACTGAAGGAGGATGCAGGAGGAGCCATTAGGGTGGGTTCAGCAAGACCTGGCAGAGAGAAGAGTGTGAGGAGATCTTGTGGAATGAGAACCTGGGGAGGACTTGCAGCTCCTGGGCAGGCATAAACTCAGCCTGTTCTCCATCCATCCATCCATCCATCCATCCATCCATCCATCCATCCATCCATCCATCCCTGCAGATCCAGGGGAGCATACAAACACCTGTAAGCAGCAGAGTCCCACTCAGTAAGACATGTCTTGGTCTAGGTTCTTGGTCTGGGCTCCCTTCATGACACCCTGGATATACCTGTACATTTTTGGGTGCCGGGACATCTGTCAGACCACCACAGCCTGAGCACAGGGTGGGTAGTGGTTGGGAGCAGCCCCTGGACACCAGTGCATATCTTCAGGTGAGAGTAGAAGATGCTGCAGGGACCGTGGTGAATCTTTAGCATCCTAGAGCTATGCAGGGATCCCACCTGATCCACATTAGCACTGCTTAGGGGAGGCAAACAGCTGCTGCAGAGCAACCCCCACCTGCAGTGAACCTTTTTATACACCTGATTTGGCTTCACTGGGGGCAGCTGGGAGTACCTATGTCTTGGGCTGGAGGGAGGTGCAAGCAAAATGCAAGAGGGGTTGAAGCAGCCTCTGGGTGTCAGGGTTTAAACAGGTTGAATTTTCCCCCAGGTTTGTTGTTCTGGTTTTTTTTTTACAGAGAAAAGCAGCTTTCAAGCAGCAGCTACACCCACAAAGGCAGCAGAGCATGTGTTTTGGCACCACGGAGGCTCTTGGCTCTTTGCCTGGGCAGGTGCCAGCAGTGCCTATGAAGTGCTGGATCCTGGGAGAGCTGGGACTGGGTCAGGAGGCCAGTGGCACTCACAGGAGGCCAACACCTGGGTGAGTGTTGCTGTTTGGAGAATAGGAAAGGGTTAGTGCTCCTGGTGATGCCTGCATCCAGGCATGTGGGGTGTGTGCTGGCACCAGCATGCAGGGGAGAGACACTCCTGCTGCTTCACTCTGGTTGCCTGGAGAAGCCAGAGCATGGCAGGGAAAGGGATGGGAGGAGGGTGGGGAAGTTGAGGAGGTGTAGGAGGGTGGGGTGAGGAGCAGAGATGGGACCTCACACTCCACTGACAACAGCTCTGTGGGGCCAGGCCAAGAGGTTGGCCACTGGCCCTAACTCATGCTCTGCTCCTTGGGGAATTTACCTGGCAAATGAGCAGGTGCCTCCATTCCACTGCCCCTGCACAGCCAGGATTTGCTTTGCAAAACCAGAAGGTGACATCCAACACATGGAGAGGGCAACAAATGCACAGAGAAACCACCCACCAGGACACTGCTGGCTCTGTTCCTGTTATCCATTAATCAATCAGTAACCAAGACCATGGTCTCCACAGCAGCTGCTGCTCTGCATCTGTGCTCTGGCTTCAAAGTGCCTCATCCCACAGAGCCTGATAAGTCTCCATGGGTCCAGGTGAGAGGTGGGTTGGTGGATGACACTGGAGCCCCTTGCTGCTGGCACAGCAGATAGTGGTTAATGCCACTGGCTTCCCCAGGGACAGTTTTGTCCCTCAGGTTGAGAATGGCCATGAGATGCTTGGGTCTCTCATGGTGTATGGGGATTACAAGCATTGCCCAAGCACAGCCAAGGGGAGTCAGGCTGTGACACCTGGACACAGACATGTCACCAGTGCATCTCCTCAGGCTTGTGAGGACACCTTATTCCTCAGGGGCCAGACTTTGGTGCTCATGTCATCAAAATCTTGCCTTGTACCCCAGGAAAAAACTGTCCCAGCCAAGGGAACTTGCCCGACCAGTCCCCGTGCATGTTGCTAGAGAACAATGAGTTGTTTTGACAAAAGCAAATGGAAACCACAACCTTCAGCATCCCCATGCCAAGTTGAGACCCATAGAAAGGTGGAGATACAGACTCCCAGGGTAGGCAATGGAGCTGGGCAGGCTGCAGCAGGGAGAGGAAGGGGAATTGAAGCTGGGGGCTGAGCTGGGAATGGCTGCAGAGCTGGGAAAGGCACTGACACAGGCCATGCAGCCCATGAAGATGCTGGGTTTTTTTCAGATGCTGGTTTTCTAGTTCAAAGTCCCAAAGGGCCAATGGGATGTTCAGAGTCTTTATCTCCCCAGAACCTTCTCTTCTCTTGCAATTGTCCCCAGGTGACCAGCTCCCAGGCCCTGCAGCAGGGCTGTCCAACCAGCAAAGTCATTATTGCCCTAAGAAATACAGGTTTAGGGCTTTCTCCTGCTGGCCTGGCACTGGTGGAGCACAGGGGGCTAGTCACGGTGTTTGGAGAAGGAAGGGGTCCCAGGACAATGCCTGGGGAGCTGCTGTTTCAGGGACAATGCCAGAAATGCTGTGATGGCAGCAAGTGGCAGAGGTGCCCACCCTGCAGTGCTCTGGCTCAGGGGCACACTGAGACCATATACCTATATACCTATATGATATATATACCATACCCTAGTATGCCCTGATCCCCACAGCGAGGTGCTGGTGCAAGGCACTGGGAGGCACAGAAACCCCCAATGTGCAGAAACCTTCCATGTCCAGAAACAACCTGTGTGCCTGGTTGGCCTCTCCCACAGTCTGGATTTTGGGGTAGCTGCTGGGGCTGGGGATGTGCAGGAGTTTTCCCCCAGGGGAGCAAGAAGGTTCAGTGGTACATCCCAGAGAGGAAAGAATCCATCCCCAGCTTTCACACTGGGGGAATTTAGTACCAAAATCCTGCCACTTCCCAAGGGCAATGAGGATGCTGAGCTGGGTGGGCTCCTCCTACCCCATCAGCCACCCAGAGAAGGAGCTGACCCTGCTGAGGAGGGCTGTATGGTGGTGGATCCTCCCCACGCCCGGTCCACTCTGCACGGGGAGGGTCGGACATGCAGGGCAGGATAAAGAGCTCATTGTTCCCAGATGGAAATGATCATCCCGGTGACCTGGAAACACAGAGCAGCTCTGTCAGCAAAGCTCTAGGGTTTCAAAGGCTGAGATCAAAGGGCCTCCCAGGGTCGGACTCTGCCAGGCCTTCAGAGACACCTGTAATAAAAGGCACCTCCTTCTAATTATTCTCATTTCACCCGTGACAGCCACTGGGGCTGTGGGGCTTGGCCTTGGCTCGGGGAGCGGCGGCAGCGACGTCGGCCCTCTTGTGCCTGCCACGGACAAAGGGCCGTTGTGAGGGAAGGGCAGGCGTGGGGAGCTTTGGCAGAGCAGCACCCGCCTGCCCCTGCCTCCTGCCACTGCTCCTGGCTCCCTCTCACCTCCCACCATCCCTGGCCGGGCACCCTCCTCTGCTTCCAGCAGCGTGCTGTCCCCTCTGCCAGGGCTGTGCTCTGGGGCTGCACAGATGGGGAGGATGGAGGCAGCCAGAGCTGGGCTGGTGGCTGGTGGGGAGCTGACTTCTTCCAGCACTGTGCACTGCGAGCCTTCTCTGTTTTCTCTGCAAGGCCCTGAAATCTCTCCTGGCAAGCATCTCCCCAGGCTGCTTTCCCCAGCCTCTTATCTCCTGGACTTCAGACTCCGCTGTCATTATCTGCAGACACACCTCGTGCATGCAGCTATCAGCCTGTGAACACTACATTTCTCTGTCTGCTTTAAATTGGCAGAGGTGGCCCTGGAAATGCCAGTGCTCTTATACAACCAGGCCATGCTATGTTGGGCCACATCCCTCCAGGCTGGGTTTCTGTCATGGCAGGGACACTGAATCCTTTTGACTCGTCCCTAAGAGGTAGATCAAGGAGGGGTGAGAAGATATTTTGGGCTCCCTTTCAAGAGGTGTAAAGGGCTTCCAAAGTGCAAAGCCAGGCATCTAAAAAAGCCCACAGGTCCATCAGAGAGCAAAGCCCATCACAACATATGTGTGGTGAGAGGGGTGTGTTGTCAGTGGGAGTTAGGAGGAAAACCAGGACTGTGTCTGACCTGGGACGGCACAGGAGAGATTAGCACTGCTCCCTGGCAAATCGTTGTGCTATTTACAGGAAGGAGGAGGAGGAGATTTCTATTGTCCCAGAGGCTCCTAGAGCCAAAGGTCATGCAGGTTCTGAACTGGGACAGGGTCAGGTCTGACTGTGGGCTGCATATTCCCAAGGAGCTGAGTGAGCATGATCCCAGTGTGGCCCTTTTTGGGTCAAATGGGAACCTTGTCTCACCTGGGTGCTGTTTCTTTGGTGCCCTGCCAGGCAGGAGCCTGGAGAGCTCACCCCTGGGGCCAGGCCAGCACATGTCAGTCTCAGATGGGGACATGAGACCCCACCACTGCCACCCTTGGTTTGAACCAGCTCATCCTTCCCCAGGCAGTGCTGGGGTGATGCTTCAGCCTTTTCTCTCCCCTCCCTCAGGGCAGCCAAGGAGAGCTGAGAGCAGAGAGGGTTGTGGGTACCCCTCTAGCTGCAGATGTGTCATCAGCATGGGACATGTCTGGGGCTTAGAGAGAAGGGAGAACTTAGAGAGAGTGCTGCATGTGGGGTGCAGGGACACTGCTGGTGGGGCACAGGGTAGGGCTGCCCCATCCAGGTTCTCCTCCTCAGGACAGAGCACAAAGGTGACAAATTTAGCCCTATGGCATCAACCATCCTCCCAGTGGAGACTGTCCCTCTGTCCTCAGAAGCCACCAGTCTCTCTGGCCCTGGCATCTTGGTCTGCCTGGCTCACATGGCACAGTTTAAAATCTACACCTGCTCCAGCCACTGCAGCTTCTGGACAGCCCTTCCAAGCTCTCTGGGACTGGAGACCCTTAAGCACTGCTCCCTGTGCACTGTGCTCTGAGCTGTCTCAGGGAAGAGGTGAGGGGCTGTCAGGGCCCTGGGATTTCAACAGCTCTCTGTGACCTGGGAACACCCCCAAACACCACTCACTGCAGCAGGAGGCTGTGCCAGCCTCTGTTTGCCCTCATTTCTACTCCTTCCAGCCCAGCAGTGTTTGCCTTCACATGGCACCCAGCACTGAGCAAACAGCAAGTGGGGAGAGATGAGAAGCTGGCAGGGAGAGCCAGTGCTGGCCATGTCCCCGCTACCAACTCCCCATGCTCCTCTCTTGCCATAAAAATGAGGATCCAGTTTGAGCTGGGAGGCTGCAAGGTGGGGGAGACCTGGCGAGCCACAACTGGTGGAGCAAGAAGTGTTGTTGCTGAGTATGGGAGAGAGACACCAGCCTCACTTTCAGGGGCAAGCAGATCTGGTTTACCCCATGGATGCTGTCACCTCTGTATGATGGTGGCGGTGATGACACAAGAATTTCCACATGGGAAAGGCAATTTGCCATCACAGGATGGGTGCCAGGAGGGGAGGTGTTCTCTGGGTCCATAGCAGTCTAAGCCACCTGCCCTGAACTTGTATCATCCCTCCTTTGTGACATGGGAGAGCTCCTTTTATGGTCTGAGGGACAAGTTCTCAACCATGGCAGGGCTCTGAACTCTGCTTTTTTGCTGTTAGGGCTTGTTATCTTCTGGTTGGTGAGCCAGGGCATCAGCCACCCCAGAACCCAACCCCACATCCCAGGACCCAACCCTACACCCCAGAACCCAACCCCACACCCCAGGACCCAGCTCCACACCCTCAGTGCTTCAGGCTCAACAAGTGATGGGCTCATTCAGGCTTCTCCCAGACAATTCCCACAGGGATACTGCACCAATCAGATGTATGGGCTGGTTTGAACTGATGTCTCCAAGTCCAGAAGGATAATGTGAAGACTTCTACAGACCAAAGTCCATTGATTACAGAGCAAAACCACTCCATTCTCAGCCTGGGGTGAATTCAAGGCAGGGGGGTTGGACCTGTAAAAGTCCTTCCCAATCCAAAATATTCTAGGCTTCTATGATTCTACACTGGAAGAAAGCCAGTGCTATACAGGGCAATGAACATACAGCTTAGATCTGTGCTTGGAGGGTGACCCACAGGGTCATGTGGGCTCACCAGCTCTGTGCAGGAGGGCTCTCAATCCATGTACAGTTTGTTACAAGCACTGTCTGAGTGTCCTGTGTGGTCATTGCCCTCCTGTGGCCATTTCCAGGCCAGCCAAGTGCAGCAGTGTGTGTGTGGACAAGGCTGGAGGTGGTCCAGTTCAACCTGGACCACCACATCACCAGCATGATCTGTGCTCAGAGAAGCAGCTGCAGTAGGTCAGGGGGCTCCTACATCCCTCCCCTGCTTTGCTGGACCCAGTTCTAAAGCACTACTGGTAACCAGCTTCTCATGGCAATTAGCTTAATTCTCACCTGCTCCCACTCAACCTGTCCCATCCTTGCTAGCGCCAAGGCCATGGCTCTGAGCTGTTGGAATACCACCAGCCAAGATGCAGCAACACTGATAGACATGTCCACACACCCTCACACCATCAACTCATCACCATGTGCCATAAATCCATCTGTAGGACACCAAGCTGCTGCAGAGTTGGTGTGTTCCCAGCACAAGTTCCTCTCCACAGGTCACCAGCAGCAAAGAATGAGCACAGGCTGCTGAGATTCCACAGACTTCCCATGGCATTGGAGAGAGGCAGTGCTGGGTCTCTTGATTCTGACTCAAAAATACTGCTGGATGAAGCTGCATCTGCAGCCAGCATGGGGCCATCTGGGTGTGATCCTGTCAGCAGCTCCCACAAAGGTCTGATGATGCTCCTTGATGGAGGAAAAGCAGGATTGACATCTCATCCCCACTGCTAGGGGAGAAGATGGGCCAGGCTTGGGTGGCACTGTGGTTAGTGGGGTGCCACTGATGGAGGATAAACATGAGCATCTCAGCAACTTTCCTCCACTGCCCCAGGTTACACCTAAGGACACAGTTTCCTCAAGAAAATCTATTAGCTTTCCACTGGCCTGACCCCAGGAACACTCATGAGTGAGGTGTAGCTTGGGTGGAGAGTGGGTTTGGCCAGCCAAAGTCATGCCACTCAGACCTCTGCTGCTGCCAAGTTGGTGGGAGTGAAGTATCACAGTAGCCACAGCCTCAGGTAGACAGAAAACTACTGGCCACAAGATAGCCCAAAGCTGACTAAGACCTTTCCCTTTATGAACTTTCCTCACTTATTTTGGCTCCTATTCTTCCCCACCCCTCTAGTTCTGGGACACAGGGCACCTGATGCCCTGAAGACTGTTTTCCTGCAACCCAGCAGTGAGCCAAAGGCAAGGAGGAGCTGCTCCCTGTGGGCACAGCACTCCGGATGAACTTGTGTCAGGGCTGGGGCAGATCCAGACAAGCCCTGAAGGGCTGGATGTTTGTCTGCAGCAGGTTCTGGCCACAGGACAGTGCTGCATGGACTTGGGGCTTCTGCTGTCCTTCACTTCTTGCCACAATCTCACCCTTCCTGAACAGCCTGCAGGGGGGTGTCAGGGTGGGTCACCACCTCTGGGTGACACCTGGGTGCTCTGAGCCCTTCCCACCCTCCAGGGCCTGTGGCCAGCCCCTCTGGGGACACAGTGTGGGGTGCCTGGCTTTGGCCAGAGCAGAGGCCAGGAGCAGAGGCACAGGGGAGGAACAGCAGGACCCTGAGGTAAGTGTTTTCCTCTCACACAAGCTGTTAGCATTCACCTCCATAAATAAATAAATACCAGGAGCCTGGCACTCGCCTGCTCCCATCATCACAAAGAGGCCAGTGTTTGCAGCCAGGCTCCTCCCCTGCTCTGTCAGGGCTTGCTCATCCCTGGCTTTCCAGGGTGTTGCAAAGCCAAGATGTGGGCTGTTCTCCAGAGCACAAGATCCACTGGGCAGAGCGTGCAGGTCTGGCCGGGGGAAGAACCCTCGGGACGCTTGGGTGCCAAGGCAGAGCAGGTCCTGGGAATGGGAGGGAGGTGGGGATTTTCCACAGCAGGGTGGCTAACAGCTGAGCCAAGCCAGCTCCTTGGAAAGCCCAATGACACAGGGAGACACAGTGACCGACCCAAGGTCAGGCTGTGAGTCAGCAGTGGTTAAGCAAAGGTGCTGGGCTGAGGCAAACCTGCAAGCTCCGTGGCACGTGTAGCAGCCTCAGGCAAAGGCTGCAAGGATGCAGGGCTCCTGTCCATAGGAACTGACCTTCTCCTGAGGAAACAGGAGTGAAGTTCAGAGGGCCCTGCAGCCCTTCCCCTCCCTGCAAGCCTGGCTTTCTCTAGGGAATGGGGGCAAAATGCTACCTGCATCCAGTGTGGATCTCATCCAGTCCTGTGGTAAAGGGAATAAGGAGCTCTGCCACATTTGCTAAGCCCCGAGTTCTGCTCTCCAGGAGATGCTCAGGCTCTGAGCTGCAGCAGAGGGCAGAAGGCAGCCAAGCACTGTGCAAGAGCAGGACCACAGAGCTCCAGGCTGGGGAGGAAAGAAGAGCTTTCAAAATGAGGTTTGAGATCTCCACTGCCACTCTCAGTGCTGCTTTTTATATCTGTGAGCAAAAGATTTGAAGGCAGAGTAGTTTCAGGAGCAGTACATGTCTGAAAAGACACAGAGCTCCCCAGAGCCTGCAGCCCCAGCCCAGCAGCTGTGCTCCACAGGGTCCTGTCCCCATGGCAGAGCTGAGCTGCAGCCAGGAACAGAGCCACCTCTTGACCCTCTGCAGCTCAAAGACCTCCCAGAGCTGCTGGAGGAGAGGGATTGTGGCTGGGGATGACACATCCCTGAAGGATGGGAAGCTGGACTGTGTCTGGCCTCCTGTGCACATCACTCCTGTCCTGGGGAGATGCCTGCTCAGACTGATGGGGTGGCCTGGGGTCTTCCCAGGCTGTGCCCTGATGTCCTCAGGTGAAAGATGGCTGGGATGGGAAGGCAGAAGAGGAGAGAGTAGGGTCCCCAGTCACTGAAGCCATGGACTGTGGCAAGGGCAGGGAGGCAGCTCTGCTCCTAAATCCAGGTCAGTCAGGACATCCAACCCTTGGCTTTTGCTGCTACACCAAGGCCAAAGAAGCAGTGCTGAGGACCACCATGGCTAAGCTGAGCTAAAAGTCTCACCACCCCCAGCAGCCCTGGGAGACCCAGCAAGATTGCAAAACCTTCAGCCGCCCTGGAGATCTGGGTGGGTGCTGGGAATCTCCTGGCTTCCCACATCTCCACTGGGAGCCCAGCCAGGAGGTGATGAAGCCCAGGTCCACGTGCCCATTGGTGGGGGAGGCGAGCAGGAATGCAGCCCCAGCTGTTCCACACCAGGCACTTGGCTGGGGGGGAGCTCCCAGTCCCCTAACACGTTTCAGTTTCCCAGGAGCTGGTGGCGTGCCAGGGCAGAGGGTTTTGCTGTATCCTCACATCCACCCACCCCCCCTCCCGTGACCCACCCACTGCTCTGCTCTCCCGGGGTGACCTGGATGAGGGAGGTGCAGTTCAGCCCGGGCGCTGGCAAAACCCACATCTGCCCTTTATGTAGTTCATGACCCCACGGCTGTTTGCAAAACGAATGTCTGGGTGGTGCCACACCCCTGGTTGACATGGTGTCCTTGCTCAGCTCCACGCTCGGGGGCCCTGCCCACACACACATGTGCGTACACACACACACACACACACACACACACACACACACAAACCTCCCACAACGCAAACAGGGCTTGGGTTACGCTGACCCCGGATCAGCAGTTGTGGTTGTGAGGCTGCAGGTGGGTCCCTCCGCTCGCCAGGTCGCTCAGGGAGGGACCCAGGGACCTGCTCAGGTGCTGGCTCCACAGCGTGCAGCTCAGCCGTGCCTGGCTGCACCCCTGGGAGGAGCTCACTTGTGCAGCTCTCTCAGAGCCTCTCTCTTTCCCACTGCTTACATGCCCACCTCCCTAGGTTGGTGCCCCGGGAGCTCTCTCTATGAGGTCACCTCTCCCCAGGGCATCTCCCTGCCCCCAGCTAAGGCAGGTGCCCCAGGCTCCACTGTCCCCCCACCCTCAGCTCCTGGGGTCTGGGTGCAGCCCGCTCTGATGGATGCACACAGGCTCACAGGAGTTGGGGACAGCTCTGTGGGCTCTTGACAAAGATCTCACAACCATCCTCAGGACAGGCAGGAGTTTCAGTCACTCCCAGGCAAGTGCCCAGGTGTTAAGGGAATGGCTCCCTTGACCTGGCCACAGGAAGGGAGACCTGTGGGATCCCTCAGCCCCCAGGGGCAGAGGTCCCTGCCCTGCTGGCCCCCTGCCCAGAGCTGAGGATGGAGCCAAAGGCAGCATGGTCAGATTGACCATGTGCTGGCATCCATCTGCGTGCTGGTGGCAGGGTTGGCTCTGTGGCCCTGGGGCAGGCATGGGGCAGCGTGGGGTCAGCAGACCCTGGGAACATTCTCACCTCCCAGTTTTTTTGTCCCTGGATTCAGCTCTGTTTTCTGAAGGCTGTGGCTGAGGCCAAATCTTCTCTGTACAGACCGTATGTGGTACCATGTTTCCAGCTCTGAATCCTCCAAAGGGTCAGCAGACAAGAATCTAACAGCCAAACCTCCAGCACAAGGGGTAGAGCAGGAAGGACAGTGGATGGGGGGACTCTGTGGTATCTAGGCTTCTCCTTCCCCCTCTTCCCCTTAGGTTTTGTTTCCAGAGAAAAGCCTCGGGCTTGCTGAAACCTGTAGATGTGTTTTGTTAACCTGCCACAGGCTGGATCCCACCACCCACGCTGGTTCACACCCCAGGAGGAGAGGACGGTGTTTGCAGGTACAAAAATGTTCCAAAAAGCAAAATGTGGAGAAAAACCAGAATCCCAGAGGCTGGCACATGTGTGCACAGAAAAGATGTGTGCAAGGATGGGATGTATGTGTGTGCAGTGCTGGGGTGTGCATGAGAGGAGTGAGGGCTCTGTGTGGGCGGGGCACAGAGAAACCTCCCCAGTGGCACAGGGTCCTCAGGGGCTGTGGCCATGGCACGTTCCCGTGGGAGAAACAGCTGATGGAGAAGAAGAGAAACAGCTTCCCATGAAGCATTACCAGGTCCCCAAGGTGCCCAGGGGGTCTGATGCCTTGGAGTGGCAGACCAGGAGGGATGCTGTGCCTGCTTCCCATGCCCTGCAGGGTCGTGGCCCCACCAAAATGCATTCACCTAATTTGGTGACCAGGTGGCAAAGAAGAGTCTGGGGAGGGCAGAGGGGGCTCCTAGGGCTGGGAAAATGTCACCCACTGGTTCTCAGGCTGGGAAAGTCTCAGTCAGGGCCACGCTGCCTGCCAAGGAAGGAGGTCCTGGCTCAGGCAGTGGATGATTTCACACTGCAAGACCCATCACAGGGGGGGTTCTGTTGACTCCATTCAGGTCTCCTGATCTGACCCAAATGTGACCCGTCCTGACCCCAACCCGCCTTTTCCGGCCTTAAGGATAATTATGCCCTGCAGACTGCTCAGCCTGGGCCACACCTTGTAGGCGGGGACAAAGTCTCCAGCTCCCCCTGTTCCATACCCCGTGGCTGTACCTCGGTTCCTGGCACTGGGCTCCTGAGCCCCTCTCTCCCAGAACTCAATGGGGAGAGCAGGGGGCTTCACCCTGCCTGGCACCCCCACGCACACACCCTGCCTGGCACCCTGCCCTGCTCCAGCACCCCCAGACACCCTCAGCTCCCACGCTCACCTGTGCTTGCCCTGCCTGGGCCCCCTCAGACCTTGAATAACCTGTTCCCACTCCTCCTCTTACCTCATGACAAAGCAGCTGGCATGCAGCAAGGAGGGTAACCACAGCCAGGTGAGCTCATTGCCACCCCAGGGACAATGTGGGACAATCACTGGGTCATGGGAGCTGCAGCCAAGGGACCCTTCCCCATAAAGCTTTCTCCGTGGAACAGCCTGTGTTAGGTGCCTGTTTCCTCAGGATGAATGGGCCAGGGAGGGCATCAAGCTAGGGACTGTCTGTAGGCTCTGTAGCCAGGCTCCAAAAGTGATGTTGTAGATCCAGGGTGAGCATCTGATCTCCCCAGCACCCTGCATACCATCAGGTCTATATGGTGCCAAGTCACTTTGTGTAATGCTGCACCCTTGCTCACCTCCCAGCTGTAGTCATTTGCTTGGAACCCTGGATCGTGGTAGATCTGACTTCAGCTTTCATCCAAGTGAGCTCCATCACCCTGCCCTAGATTTCTGTGACCCATATGTCCTGTTCACCCCACAGCCCCAGGGATGCTTGATGGCCTTTGCCTGGGCAAACTGAGATAAATACCAGTTGGTCGGTCTGGTGTGGAACCACTTATGGTCAGCTTGCTGGGCAGAGGAGCACCCACCTAGTTCTCTATCTGGGCAGCTGTGAAGCACCCAGGGAGCTGGAACAGCTTCAGCAGTGCCCCATGTGCCAGGGGAGGTACCATGTTAGCGTGTCAAGAGAGGGCACCATGGGATCTTTGGGTTGCATCTCACAGCCAGGAGTAGCAAGAGAACATGGGACTTTCTTCCTGCCTGGAGGAGAAAGGCACAGCCCTCCCCTCTGCCTTGTTTGCAGGGGGTCTGGATGTCTGCAGCCAGTCTGGGAGACCTGGAGCTGTTTGGCTTGTTTGGAAGTGGCTGGGCAAGATGCTGAGGCTTGTTGCCTCAGGTTGGAGTGTCCTGGCTGATTCCTGGAGGCCGTGACCTTTGGTTAGCTGCTGAGAGCTGTTAGTGCTGGAGGTCTCTGACCCTAGACAAATCTGTCCCTGCAGCTCTCAGCTCAGGTCACCAATAGGTCTGTGGGAACTGAAACGGGGAGCATAAGCAGCGTGTGGTCACACAGCCCTTGGACATCTCCCAGAGTACCCTAAATGGGCCCTCCTAGCCCACGCTGGGGACACATTGGGTGGATGGGTGCCAGAGCAGGCAGGGTGCTGGTCAGCACTCCCAGATACAGGCTTGGCATTGCCATCTCTTGTCAAAATACCAGGGATGGGTGAGGCCACCCATGGTCTGCTTGCACCTTCACCAGGCAGGGATGGGAGTCAGCTCTTGACTGTTGGAAGTTCCAGCTGCCCCAGAACAGGGATCACTCACCCTGTATCCTCAGGTGCCCTTGTCTGTTGCTTCCAGCTGTCCCACGGCTGGAGTAGGGCATGACACATCACTATAATTCCTTGGCCCCATCAGCACCCTGCAGGGATTTCTGCCCAGCACAGGGGGTTGGGAGCAAGAAGACAGTATTGGGAGTGAGTGGCTGACCCCAGTGGGGTCAGGAGGGCCCTGGGCTGCCTCAGATGGGGATGAGACATGAGTACAACCTGGGCTACCACCATGGTGGGGGCAAACAGAGTGTGTGTGTGTGCCTGCAGGTGTGTGAGTAACTGCATGTGAGTAACCACGTGTGTAGCTGCTCACCCCTGAGTAATGCAGTGCCTGCAACTCACACCCTCTGCATGTACCTGTGGGTGTGCAACACACCCAGCAGCCGTGTGTAACTGGTGTCTGGCACCATCACTCTGTGTGTGTCGAGTGCCTGTCTGTTTGTGGCCATTCAGGGGTGCAACACACTCGGGGTGCAGCTGTAGCCCCCCAGAACTGCTTGTTTGGCTGCTGCCATGCATGCTGGGGGGGGGGCGGGGGGGGGGCGGTACCGTGCTGCCGTGTGTGTTTCCCCCCTCCCAGGCTTGTGCCAGGGGCAGAGCTGGCCCTGCAGGGTGGCACTGCTGGCCAGGGGCACTGCTCCTCCTGCCTGCTGCAGCAGGGTGATCCCTGGCAGGGAGCCGGCAGGTCGGGGCAGGCAGCGGGTGCAGGCAGCTGCCCCCACCCTTGCTCTACCTGTCAGACTGGTGGGGCTGGGCTCCTGCCACCGTCTGCCACCGTCACTTCTGGGAAGGGAGGATTCCGCAGGGATGGGTCTCTGCACAAACACGGGGACCTGCCCACAGCTGAAGTGACCTCCGGGACCTGCTCCCTGGGACGGTTTGGGAAGGGGTCCCCCTGCACCAGGGACCCTGGAAAAGCCTCAGGTCTTGGAGTGTGACCAAAAAGAGGGGACTGCAGCCCACACAGACATTCAGCTCGTCCATGTGCTCTCTCCTGCTGTGCTCAAAGAACCCCTGAAGCACCTCCCAGACCCATGGCTGGAGCAGAGTATCCTGGACTTGGGTCCCACCATCCTGCTGGTGTGCAAAGGGCTTCCCTTGCATGCCCCATGAAAGTCAGTGCCCATCTGTCCCTGTAGGTCCTGCTCAGACCATCCTGGGGGACCTGCTGCTTGCTCTGACCCTGGCTCCTGACAAGACCAGCACCCCAGAAAGGCATCAGTTGGAGACTGGTGCAAGACAGAGTTGGGTCTTGCTGTGCTCAGCCGTCTACACTGGGAATTTACAAGGAGGAAAACTGTGACACCCAGCAGCTCTGGCATCTTTGCTTCTGGAATCCTGTGTAGATCACCTGATGGGCACTAGCCATGCTGTCAGCACTGTAGCAGAGGCTGCTTATGCACCAGAAAGTGTTTGGTGTCACTAACACAGAGGCCATCCTTGGTGCAGGTGTAGAGGTTGCCCTGGTGGGTAAGGTGCTGGAGCATGCAGGGCTCACTGGGACAGCATGGCTGGTGAACATGCTCTAAGTGTCATCCTGCTGGACCTGGTCCTAAAGTCCCTGTCCCCCCAAAGCTCAGCAGCACCTCCAGGCACCATACTTCTTATCAGTTCACCCTGCTGGCCCCCTAAACCATCTTACGTAATGGCAGTGGTGGAAGTGGTTCCCACAAAGCTCTGAAACCCCAATCATTTTAGAAAGACCTGGAGCAATGAGATCCTCTTGTAAGAACCACCCTTTGCCTGAGAGCAGGCTCAGGCCTGGACTTGCTTGCCTGCAGTCCTGAAGGCAAAAACCAGAGGAACGCCTGCTCTCTGGAGAGCATGAAATCCTACTGGAGCTGCCACCACCTTACTCCATGATGACAGCACCTCACCAGCTAAGACTGGCATCTGTGGCCACTAGTTTGCCAGTCAATGGGTCCTTGTCCTGCAATGGGGGTCATTCAGGGTCAGTCCCCTGAATGAAGAAAGCCTAATCAAGGAGATTTTTTTCCCCCAGACAAGTTGTTGTGAAGAAATATCTTCAAAGGCTTTGTGTTGGGATGACCAGCACTAGCTTCTCAGCTGATCTCAGCCAAGATCTTCATCTCCCTGGTTCACTCCATCCTTTGGAGACAGAGTGAGCTCTGCCACCTCCACCCCAAGCAGACCTTTGCCCTGGGGCTCTGGAGGAGAGCACAGCTGACGCAAGAACATGTCTCGTGCTCCATGGGCGTGCCCACGGTTCAGCAGGGCACCACCACCTCTCCATCTGTGGTGCAGACACACAAGGCACCTGGAAATTTCTGATGTTTGTGGCCAACGAAAGGATGCATCACTTGGGCTGGAGAGGGTCACCCTGCCCTGCAGCACAGCCGTGCTCTCTGGTGCTGGACTTTTCTAGGAGCTTGGGAAGAAGTTTATCTTGGGGATGTCCTCACTGGCCCAGTCACCACACTGAGGGACCAGAAGGAAGGAAAATACCATTTGGTACCATACCATGTGGAACAGCAGGATGAACATTTCATTAGACTCATATTCCATCTCTGCTCACCAATCTCTTGAGCCCTGACAGGAGTAGACACAGGAGAGGTGTGATGCTCCCATCCATCACCCTGGCAGTCCTGAGCTCCCTGACCCACCACAGAGAGACATGCTGACTGTGTGCTGTTTTCCATTTTCCCCTCCCCCAGTGCTCTTGTAACATCACTGGCCATCAGCAGCCCTCATGCCCTGATGCTGGAGGATGGGAATCCCTGAGATGTTCTTGGAGCACTCAGAGAGAGATTTCACTCTCCATCCACACCTGATGGACAAAATAAAATGCTCAGCAAATGGTTCCCCACGTGTCTGGCTTCTTTAGGCACCCAGGAATGTGGTATCACAGTGAGGTGTTTCAGTCTTTTAGGTCCCACCACCTCTTTGCATCTTCTCTCATGCATTTCAGACACCAGTGCTTCTCATCTTCCTTCCCTCTCCACCATCTCCTTCCCTTCTTCCTTCCCCTGACTATATGTGTTCATGTGCTGGGGTGTTTGGATGGGGGAAAGCAAGGATCTGGGACAGCTTTGCTCATAGACCTCCACACTGCAGCAAGGCAGGTCACACCACAAGGAATGTCCTGGCACCATCAGCTTTCAGAACAAAATGTAGCTCAGTGATCAGTGCCTTGCTGAACTGGAGCCAGAATGTACCCAAATGGTTTGGTGGACTCAAGCACCTTAATTTACTACCTAGATTCTCAGCTGAAAACTTAAAGGTGAGCATGTGGCCATGGCTGGGTGGAGAGGTGAGCAACAAATAGAAGAGAACAGGGCTACTGGAGACCTGAAATGAATCTGCACAAGCTGAAAGGGAAGAAAAAGTCATCAGGGAGCTGCAGCCCATGAGTTAACACACCTCTGTCCCACACATCCCACAGCTTCAGCATCTCCAACTGTCCCCATCCCCATGTGCCTTCTTCCAAGCCTGATGGAAGCATATCCAGGACACAGGGCTTCCAGGGCCACACAATCCTGATGGGTTGACAGGAGGCTTTTGGGTTTGTTTCTGGATGGTCTGCTCAGCAGGAAGGGGGGAGAAGAGCTAGAGGTGTGTGATCAGCCGTGAGGAGGTAGGAAGGAGATCTCAGTAGGCACTGGTCCGTTGAAGTGAAGTGTACCTGTAATGGGAGCTGGGCTGCAGTAACCCTGGGCAACCTCTTTGGCATCTGCCACTCTGTCAGTGATGCCATGAACTCTCTTGGGACCTTCAGGTCGTGCTCCCTCATTCCTGGACTTTCCCATTTGCTCTCTCTGCCCAGTGACTCCGTTTGCAAGCTGGTGCAGTGCCAGGCTCCATGCTGTGTTTGGTGGATAACAAAGGGTAGAGTTGGCCAAGAAACAAGAATGTGATGAATGTTTCTTTTTGTTTCACAATGAAACAGGACTGGGATTTTTTGGTGGCAGTAGTGGAAGGAGGAGAAGAGAGGAAGCAGGAGACATCCACCCAAGAAGACCCACCAGTGCCAGCCTTTAAAGGATGCCAGAGATCAAGAGTTGAACATCTGTGTGGATCCTGATCTGGGCAGGCTGGGATCTGGCATTTTCTGCAGGACGGGGAAGCATCTGTGCAGGGAACACAATCTGGAAAGATGCAGAGATGCATCTTGGTCAGACATGGGTGGGAATAAAGTTTTGGGTTGGGAGCAAGTCCCCAAGCCTGTTCCTGAGTAGCAAGGACAAACCCATATGGCCAGAAGGAGCCACATGTGCAGCACAGGCATGCAGAGCCTTGCCCCAGGGAAACATCAGGCACATCACAGGACAGAGGGGTCTCACATGAATCCTCCCCATGGGTGACAGGGCAGCTTCTGTTTTGCTCCTGGGCTGTAGAGAAACCACCTTGTGCTGATTGACCATGAGGGCATCCTGAAAGACAACTGTCTGGGGAACCTGGACCCTCCAGTGCCATTCTGGATGTACTGGTATGCCAGAGAGGCAAGAAGAAGATACTCTACTGGATGGACATCTAGCCAGGAGCTCTGTCTAGAGACAGGATGGGATGCAGAAACCTGATCACATGGGAAGAGGTAGATGGCCATAGGCAGACAGAGGCATGTAGTTGCCCCAGGGTGGTACCCCCATGCCCTGGGGGTGCTCCCCAGCATGCTCAGCCTACTGCCTGCCTGCTGTCTCTGGTTCCAGGCAGCAACCATAACAGCTTTCCTGTACCTACATCAGGAACAGTCTCTCTCTTGTTTAACAACCAAACATCCCAGAGTTTAACAGATGAGTTACCACCAGCAGGTAGCTCCCCTGGACAAGCCAGACCTCCCCACCCCCAGGGCAGATACTGCTGGAAGCACTTAGCAAAGAAACCTGTGGGCAAGTGATGCAGTGGGGGGAGGGAGGGAGTGTTGTCTGGGTTCCCAGGTAACTGCTGTTACCCCAGGGCAGAGGGACTGAGCCCTGGGGGGGCCTTGCCCAGTCCCAGGCATGCCAGCCTAGCCCTGAAACCAGGCTGAGTTTGAGCCTGCCATGGCAGCACCCTGCTACAACACCCCAGCAGCACTGTCCTCCCCAGGTCTCACGTGATAAATATGCCCTGGGCAATAACCCTGCCCTTCATATCACTCCTGAGCAACAGCCCTCCCCCATGGAGCTCCAGAAGTGCAGGTATGTAACACCCCCACCCCTTCCAGCAAGTCTCCCAGCAGCCTTTACCTTCCGTGCCCCCAGCACAACCCCTAAAGCTCCAACTGTGAGATACCTCCCAGAACCCAGTTCAGGGGATGTCTGTGCCCCAGAGCACAACCTTTCCTGGGACAGTGGCTGCCCTGCTCTGCCATCCCCGTGCAGCAACCTTGGCTGCTCCCAGGCTGGCTCAGGACTATGTAGATGGAATCCCCTGTCAGGAGGATGCTTTTCCAGTTATCATTAATTTGACCCACTTCTGGAAAAGCACCCACAACGGGCAACCCAAACTGCCCCAAAAGAGTTGGGCAACCCAAGTGCCTGGCACTTTGTCTCCCAGTTTCCCTGACAGAGGCTGGGTCCTCTGGGGTCTCAATTCTGTTTGTACCAAAACCTGCACAGCCCCTGCAAGTACAGCCAGTCCTGAAACCTGGGAGATCTCTGCCAGGGGGCTGGTGAGGGACTGGGAAGGGCAGTGCCAGATGGAACCCGGCAGGCACAGTTTATTGTCACAACTGCAGAAGTTCAGCTGTAATCAATGTCTCCTAACAGGCTTCCAAGGTTGGGTTTTTTTTTTTACCCTGGATGTTTTTAGGACAACCAGATCTAACAATGGGTAGCCCAAGGAGAAACACACTAAAGAAATGCCCCACAAAAGAAAATGTTTCCTCTGAGGAAAGCAGACATCAGATATTTTGAACCAACCTTCTTTTTGGGTCAAGTGCTACCTTGGTCTGAGACCTGGGCTCACTCCTCCTGCACGCTCTGTGGATTCAGGGCCAGCCTCCATTCTTGAGCTACTGAGAACTCCCTTGTAGGAAGGCAGCTGGGATCCCACATCCCCAGTTGCTCTCAGTGTGGCTTGGTCCTGCTCCATCATCTGGCATGCTGAGCCAGAGGCAGGAGGGTAAGAAAGGGTGTCAGCTGGTAGAGACTCCAGGGAGCTTGATGAAATGGCAGTGGGTGGAGGAGGGAGAGCAGGAGGTCTCAGGAGATGGTCTCTGCTTCCTACAGGCTGCCCCTGTTCCCACCACATTCCCCTCCACCCTGATGTGCAAGGATGGCCACAGTCCGGCTCAGCTGGAAAATCAGGTCATGCTGTTGTGCTCAGGGGCAGTTCAAGGGACATCAACCCGTGGGATACTGGACACCCTCTGCCTAGCCCAGATGAAACCTCTCCCATCCTCCCCTTTCTCTGCTCCAACATTTGCCACGTCTCAGCTGCAGCAGCCTGCTTTGTGTCCACAGCTCCCAGACTGGCCAGGCCAAACCTCCCTCCTCTTCCCTCACTGGGACCAGGGATCAGCAATGGTGTCCCTGGGGAGGGGGGTGGGTCTTAGGAGACAGAAAACCCACTTTAACTTGAAAGGTGACCAAGATATTTCCATCGGAACTGTACCAAAAATATATTCAGCCTGGGACCATCTGGTGGGAAATGTCCCCAGCAAACCCTGGTGTAACTGTGTGAGTGGCTTTTTCCTGCCATGGCTTGCCACATAAAATCCATGTATCTCCAGGGAGATTAAAAAAAACCCAACAAAGAAATCTTTCCTCTTTTTTTCTGTGCCAGTGTGCTGAGAGAATCTGCTGGGTGGGCTCAGTGTGGGCCTGGAGATCACTGCAGGGGTTACCCTGAGCATGTTACTGGTGTGTGCACACCTGGCTTTGCTCACCCCCCTCCACACCCCTGCACCCCCTCCAGTGGCACAGGGTGCCCATAGAGCTGACAAACCCTCCACCTCTGCCCCGAGCTCACCAGCTGGCACGGCCCCTGCTTGGTGCTGGCAGTGGGGTGGTGGTGGGGATGCTGGGGGCAGGGAAGGCAGGGCAGACAGGTTCCCTGCTGCTGCTGGAGCTGGTTAAACATTGTCCCGGGCCAGTTAGGTAACACAAACCACAGCAGGAAAAAAAATGAAACTGCTTGAGCAAACAAGGTGCACTTGGCACGGCAGCAGGCTGCGTGACAAAGTGCTCCCCTCTCCCTGCCAACCTGCCAGGGTTATCTGTTGATGGAGAATAAACACCTCACCCACAAACCCAAACTCGGAGGGACAGCAGCCAGGAGCATTAGAGGCTCCTGTGAGACCTGGCCTGGGGCTGGGCTTGTTCTGCTGGCCGCGTCTCCTCCCTGGACACGCTGATTGCCACTAACAACCATCTCAGCACCTGCCCTCATGGGCTGCTCGTGTGGGCAGCCTGAGCATCTCAGCCCTGTCCCTCCTGCCACCCCGGCCACCCTGCTCCTTGCGGCGGTTCCAGGAGGTCGGGGATGGGCCTGGAGCACCCTCTGCTCGCTGGAGCCAGCAGCCACCAGCCGGGAAAACCTGTTCCCTGGGGAAGGTTACACAAGGAACGTGACGGAGGTCTGGCTGCAGCCCAGACCATGGTTCACACCCAGGGACTGGGAGCTCTTCTTGCACCACAGGACAACTGTGATGGCCTCATCTAAGCGTGTGGGTCTGGGATGTAGAGCTTCAACACACTAGAAGGCAGGGGGATGGGGGCTTCTATAGGATTTTGTCATGCTCAGGATTTTGTGTGACTGTAGATCCCTGTTTATACCTCACTGTATTGCAAGGCTGGGCATGGCATGGCCAGGGGAGACCAGGCATCCCAGCTGGACCAGCCAGGTAACTCCTCGTGTAAACAGCAGTTGAAACCCAAAAGAGGTTGGCCCTGGCCTGTGGGCACCTCCTGCCTTTGGCAAAGCAGGTGGGCAAAGCTCTTGATGCCACTGCAGCATCTCCTTCAGCTGTCACTGAGCCCACAGCGTGAGGGCTGCCAGCAGACAAGTAGGGTACCCAGAGTCACTGGGAGTCACTGGGAGTTTGAAAGAAAACTGAAGATTTTCAGCAGGGACTCTGGTACCCCCAGCCCTTGGACCCATCTCTTGTGAAGCAGGGCCCTGGGCTTGAGGGTGAACAGGAGCTGAGCAAGGCTATCCCCCTCATGCCCACCTTCAGCAGGGTGTGTCAGCAAAAGGTTAGGGTGGCAACAAGACCCTCTGGTGCCCAGCAGCATTCAGAAAAAAAAGTCATGAAATCCAGGTAAATTCATGTCTAGTGGGAGCAAAGTCAAGCTCCAAGAGGAACATATCTAAGAGCCTGCTTGGCCTCCAACCCCATGAACTCCTTCCTGCTGACCCACAAACTTATCCTGTGGGTTTTAGAGATCCTCTGAGTATCCCTGGGGCACCCTCCCTGCCTCTAGACCATGGCTGTTCTAGCTGGAGAAAGCTGGTGTTGCCATGGAGCAAGAAGAGGCAGATGATGTGTTTGGGCTGCTCACACTGCCAGGCCTTAGCAGTCCCCTCTCCTGAAGATGTGCTCCTCAAGGCACCCAGGTCCTAGGCAAGGCTCCCAAACAACAATACTGGAAGATGAGCAAACCTTAAACATATGGGGGTGTCTGTGTTGCTTCTTTATGTCCCTTCACACCTCAGAACAGAGCATTGGTCAGAGATGGGTTGTTGGAGCTTGTCCCACAGCCCATGACTGGAGTCCTTAATGTGGAAGGAGGCTGAGAGAGACCCTCTCACCTGACCCTGGGGCAAATTGGGCTCTGGACCCAGGAATTTGCATCTGGCTTGGAGATGGTGCTTCAGGAAAGCCCTTTTGCAAAGGCAAGTGCCAGGGCTGAGTTACCTGCAGGGTTCTCAGGACCAAGGTTTGAGAGTGTGTGTAAAAGCCCCTGCAAGGCTGGCATTGAGACAAAGCTTCCAGATCTGACTCCCACCAGCCCAGGGATGAGTAGCCTACCTCAACCCAAGGGAGACTTGCCAGGACGACCAGGTAAGTCCAGTCTGTGGCAGGCAGGAGGGATGGTGGCAGATGGGGTTCATGCAAAGGCCATCCCAGATAACATGAGTTTGGTCTGTCCCCCCCCATATCATTAAGAAAAACAAACAAAATGACAAGGAGATACAAAAGAAAAAAAAGAAAAACAACAACCAAACAACAATTTATTCCTCTTATGTTCCCATCTGAAAAGGGAGAAACCACATGCACCTGCTGGGTGCTTGGCTGGGCTGGTGTTCCCCCCCCCATGGCTGACACAGCCTCAGGCTGTGCCCCCGTGCCATTGCTTCAGTCCAGCTGAGCATCACCACCTGACACAAGACATTTGTGTGCCCTACAGTGCACACATTCACACGGGAACATCTAACTCATGAAAAAATATAACTGTACATTCATCCTGTGGGGATTCTGTTTTGTTTTCTTACATAAATTAGAAGCTACTTCTGGGGAAAAGGCCTGCTTCCAGATAGAGGCAGCTGGGCTGGAAAGGCAGGGCGGCTGTGCTGTCCCCAATCCTCTCTCTGGCTCTCCAGGGCCAGGTGAACCTTCACAATGTTCCCATCTTCTGTCAGCAGGTGCCCCTCACACATCCCATATGGAGCAAAGAGGATGGTGGGCACCTTCAGCACGGAAGAAGCAGTGATGGGGGAGCACCCCCGAGCTGGCAAGGTCTGTCCGATTCCAGTGAGACAGTGGTGCTGCCCCTCTGCCCGGGCAGGAGGTGGGTGACAGCAGGAGACCCTCAGGGTTCTCACTGCAGTGCCAGCTGCCACTCAGACTCCTCTTCCCCTTTGCATTAGTCCAGGCTTTGCAATAGCCAAAGCCACTGTGGCTCCAGTCAGAGTCCAGTTAGGGAAACCAGTTTACAATAACCTACTGGAGCCAAAAAAATCATCTTTAAAACCTCGGTGCACATGCAAGGGTCGGAGTTTCACAGGCTGCACAGGGCAGCAGCTTCCAGATACAGCTGCAGGCAAAGTTTCCTGCCGAGGAGCCCATCCTGCTGTTGGTCCAGAGGGGCTTGTCAGACCCTGGCTCATCCAGGACTCCTACAGCTCCTTGTTCCTGTTGAGCACCTCCTCCTCCTTCCAGCCGCTGGAGTTCTTCCCAAACTTGTACACGAGCCGTCGCCCATCGACTCTCTCCAGGATCTCACGTTTGTAGTAATATCTGGAGGAGATGGAGGTGGAATCAGGGCTCTGGATGCAGCATCCCCGTGTGCTGGGGAGCTGCTGTTGGGATCCAACAGCCCTGGTGGATCTGGAGAGGAGCTGCGGGGCAGGTCCCCACCCGGCAGAGGGAGGACACTTACCGCATGGCTCGGCTCAGCTTCTCGTAGGTCATGCTGCTGTTTTTCTTCTTCTGGCCCCAGAGCTGAGCCACTGCCTCTGAACGCAGGAACTTGAAGACTCCTTCTCGCCGATCCTCCCACTTCATCAGTCCTTCGTTCAGCTCAGGGTGGATCAGGATATCCCGGATGAATTCCCACAGGTGGGTGCCTCTTGGGGCTGGAAGAAGAGAGCGAGTTGTGTAGCAGCCGAGATCCTGCAGGTCCCTGCACTTTAAATGTCCCTAAACCCCCTGCCGAGGGGTATGGCCCTTCCTCCCGTCTCCCTCACCCCCCTCTGGAGTTCAACAGGGGGAGGCAGTCCCTGCTCCCAGGCTGGAGGGTTCACATACAGTGTTTGCTCTTCCGGCTCTCCAGGCAGTCCCTGCTCTCCTTGCCGAGTTTTCGGGGTCGTCCCCGTTTCCTCTTGCCATGTTTGCTGTCCCCTTTCTTGCTCCCTGCAAAGCCATCTGTGCACACAGACAAGGAGACACATTATGCTTGCTACCTGCAGCTCTTCCCTCCTTGGGCATCAGGGATGTCCTCCTCGGGAACAGAAGCACAAGGGAGAGATGGTTGGAGCAGAGGGAAGCTCAGGGGCTGCATCCTCTTTTCAGGCCAAGGTAGCAGGAAACCACTCCCCTGAGAGCAAAGTCTCCCCATTCCCTCCAGCTTCATCCCACTATGCACACTGGTTGTTCCCCAAACCTTGCCAGTTCCTTGCATCCCCAGTCTCCCAGCTGCCTCCACATACCACTTCCCACCAAGCTCACTGCTGCTCTGTCTACAGCTGCTCTACTCCAGAGCTTGTGTCATCACCATGCTCAATGGAGAGAAACAGACCCACGAAGCACACAAAGCCGTCCCTTTTTCCCAGTGTGGGGATGGATGTTCTGGTGTTTCCCCTCTGCCACTGCTCTGCAGCTGCTGGGAGTGCCCAGGAGCAAGCCCTCCTCTCCCAGCTCCCAGTGGGAAGCAAACAACTCACCATCAGGGAAGAGCTTTGCTTCCACAGGGTCAAGGTCAAGGTCACTTCCACCGGAGTCCTGGGAGTTGGGGCTGTGTGACATCACAGGTCCTGAGAGGAAAAGGAACAGGACTCAGACCACCAGCTGCTGGCATCTGAAGATTATTCCACCTGGATTCCCTTCTGCTCCTGCCACTGCTCCCCCCCCCCCCCCTCCTCCCCCCCCCCCCCCCCCCCCCCCCCCCCATCCCCATCCCCCAGGTCCCTGCCTCACCCACCTTCCAGATCAGTGCAAGCAAAGGGAGCTTTGTAGAGCGTCAAACACTGACCTGAGATATCAGAGCTGCCTGGGGACATGGCATCAGGCAAGCAGGTGAAATCTGTGGATAGGAAAGGGTTTGTGGGCTTCATGTCTTCCAGGGAGTCCTTGGCACAGGGATTTCCCAGCTCTGGAAGGGGCAGAGAGGGGCAGAGGCGTCAGCGCTGCCTGCACCACCATGGAGTTCCCAGGAAAAAGGCTTGTTTGGGACCCCTCTCTTACCCAGGTGGCCAGAGTCCAGGAAGGTCTCTTGGGAAGTTGCATCCTCTTTTTCCAGCAAGTCAATGATCCAGTTCAGCTCGTCAGAGGCTGCAGGGTTGGAGGGACTGGGATTAGAGCTGCTTATTCAGTATGGAGGGGAGCGGCGTATGCTGGGAGCTGCGCCCCAACATCCCCCAGTGCATCCTCCCCCAGGCAGTGCCCAGGAATGATGGGGCAGGGATGAAGGGGACACTGGGACACTCACTGATCTCGTGCAGACGATCATAGAGCTCGTCCCCCAGGGGCCCGAAGATGAGGCGCATTTGGTCCCTGGTGCAGTGGCAGAGAGCGTGCCCGTCCATGTTGCAGCAGGAGAAGTCGATGGAGCTGGCATCATACTTGTTCTTCTCCACGTGGTAGCTGATCCACTCCAGCACCTGCACCTTGGTCCAGAAGTATGGGAGCTCACTGAACCACTCCGGCTTGTCTGCAAGGGACGGACAGCAGGGCTCAGGAGCAGGGTGGCTGTGTGCCACCCGTGGGCTGCCAGTTGCAGTTGGGCACTGGGTCCAGTGCCACGGTGATCATGCAGGGTCTCCTATTGCCCTGCTTCTGTCCTGGGGGACAGCAATGACCTGACATCCTCTGGCCCCCCATTGCTTTCACTGCTGCATGTCCCATTGGTGCTGGGATCTGCCCAGCTCTACTGTTGCATTCCCTGTGCCACTTCGAGGGCCTTACAAATGATGGTCCCACTGGCAAAGTGGGATCCCTGGCACCAGGACTGTACCACCAAACTGCTCTCCTGGAGAGCCTTGGCAGCCTGGCCCTTGAGATGTGCTGGGGAAGGAGGGCAGCGAGTCCCTCACCCCCCATACCCATCTGATGTGCTCTGAGCAGCTGCAACTTGTGCCACCCAGGGTCTCCTCCAGCGACCTTTTAGCCAACACACCCCTGGGAAAACAGAGGCAGGGTGAAGCTGTTAACCTGCCCCCGTGGGACCAGGACCTTGGCATGCTCTTCCAAGCCTGCTGCCCTGCCTCGCTGCTGTCTTGCATGCTGCTGCCTTTCCTCTGCAGCCACCACCACTCCCACGGTCCTACCTGTGCTCTGTGCCGGGGGCTGGCTGGTGGGAAGGCTCATCCCTAAGGTGCTGTCATCCCCAAGGTGCCCCAGCATATCCAGGGTGGGCTGCACCTCCTCCGGCTGGTACATGGCGCTGATGTAGTTAGAGAAGATGTTGCTGATCTCGCAGGATCCCGCCATCAAGCTCTGTGCCGAGAGACCACAGTGAGTTGTGGCCTTGTAGAGGCGGGGGAGGACCCCCATCTGCGGCACACACAGCACCCCCAGGACCGGGCTGGGTGAGGTCAGGCTCTCCCTCCCTCCACCCATTGTCACCTCTCAGGTCACTTCTGCAGAAACACCCGCCCAGCTCCCGCCGGCTGGGGCTGGGACCTGAGTCACCACCTCCCTGGGGGCCAGGAGGGAGGGAGCAGGAGCTGGAGCAAACTGGGGACACAGCATCACCGTGCTCGCAGAAGTCCCCAGCAGCCAGGCCTCCCCAGCCCCGCTGGCAGCCAGCACAAAGGGACAGTGAGCGGGTAGCTCGCCGAGCTTGGCGTTGCACAGCCCCTCCGTGGGGCACTGTAGGGCACTCCGAGCCCTTCCCAAGCCCCGTGGCACAGGGCTGGCACTGCCCGCTGCAAGGACTCCAGTGCTGGTAGCTCCGGTCCTCTCAGCCAGTTGCAAGAAGCACATCCCATTAACTCTGCAGCCAGTTGGGGATCAAATCCCTGCTGGCCCTTGCGGAAGAGCCAAATCTTGCCGTTCGCTTGGAAAAACCCAGGGGCTGGAGGAGGAAACCTTCGGACCGCTGGCTCAATGGTCCCCCCGAAAGGACCACAGCGGGTGCGTGGCGAGAAAAACCCGAGCGCATCCATCCGCCGGGGAGAGCGGAGATGCGCAAGGAGAGGAGCAAAGCAGCCGTCCTTGGACTGGGGGGGACATCAACAGGCGCCGGACAGGAAAAAAAAATAATAAAAAATAAAAAATAAAAAAATAAGCTTTGGTACCTTCTGCGATGGCAATCCCGAGAGGGGCAGCTAATCCAGAGAGCAGGGAGGGGAGAAGGAGAGAGCCCTGCCCGGCCGCTAACCAGTGCTCATGGGGCCTGGGGAGGCTGGTGCCGATGGGCAAAGCCCTGCTCGCGTCTCCTCTTTTATAGCACGGGCAGCGTAACGCGATCTGGCGGCCCGAGGGGAATTCCAGCCCGAAACGTTCATGCTCCCAGCTCCAGGTGATTTGCATAACATGAACCACCGGGCCCCAGCCCAGCGCTGCCTTGCCGGGAAATCTGGGTTGGCCAGTTTAATCATTGTCAGAGCCCTTGCCCTGCCGGTGCCCAGAGTTTCACCCACACCGGCTTCGCGGGGTGTTTTCTTCGCTGTCTTTTGCCCGCCTCGTGTTTGTTTGCTTGCTTTGCAGCAGTGGGTTCACTCTGAACACACCCAGTGATGCTGGAGTGCCCCCCCCCCCCGGGACTGCGTAACCCTCCCTGGGGCGCTGCCCTGGTCAAAGGGGTCAGGAACGATGCCCTGGGTGCCCCCATGGCCGTGTGGCATCCACCTCCTCGGGATTGTAGCCAGGTCCTCATGCCGAGGGGGTGCTGTGCTGGCGGGGGTGCCTTGGGCAAAGCTGGAGCAGAGGGTTGGTTTCCCCCTGCTCTGGCACTGGCACTGGCACTGGCACTGGCACGGGCACAGCTTCTCCCACAGCAGCACCCAGTGACCAAGGCAGGCTGATGCTGTGAGCAGGACTCAGGTGGGGATGGGTGATCTGGATGGGGGTGGAACAGAGCCCAGGCAGGTGTAGGAATATTGCTGTTCCGTTCACATGGGTTGGTTTTTGCCTGGGGACAGGTCTGGGACACACTGCAGAGCTGTGACAGCATGTTCCCAGCCGTTTCACAAGTGTCTGTCACAGACACACACGTACACTCACCAGGGTGACATGCCAAGGGGTAAGGCAGGGTTGTGGGATGAGTTTAGGAAATTACCTTCTGGTGGCTCTTGCCTCTCTGGCTCATAGGCAGGGGTACACAGGACCCTGTCTGGGTATGTTCATGCTGTTTTTTGCCCTGTGTTGCCAGAGGGGCCTCAGGCCAGTCCAAGCCAAACATTTGGCATCCATTTCTCCAGTGCTGGTACTTTGGTGAGCCAGCTACATCTGTGCCACACATGGGCTGGCACAAACAAAGGGCACCGTGTGAACAGGGAAGACCCTGGAATCAACACAAGCCACCTCTAGGTCCTTGTCATCACAAACCTGGTAGCAAACTGCCTCATGTAACAAGGTGGTGATGGGCCAGCAAAAGCAGGGTGGTTGTGCAGCTCCTCCCCCTTTTCTGGTCACCCTGATCTGCCGTGCCACACCGTGGCACTGGGGCAGGCAGGGCCAGCATGCCAGCCAGGAGGCACCAGGTCATGCTGGCTGATGACCTGCCCCAGCATCATTCCTCTGTGGCACAGTCATGAGTGCTGGGTGCTGCCAGGCCCTTTTGTTTTCTGGACACAGCATCTTAGGGCACACAGGGATGTCCCCACTCCAGGGAACAGCTCCTGGCATTTCTACCACGGGGCAAGCTGAGACCACAGAGCCTATGTTCAGCCAGGTGCTGAGCCCAGAGCTCCCATGTGCCCAGGGACCTGCCTGCCAGCCTGGGCTTCCAGTGCTTCTGATCAGAAACCTGCCCCTGGGGTAGCTTTTTCCACCCACTGCTGAAATACAAGTGTCTCTGGAGCAGGGTGGGATGGGACAGCTCTGTGCTGTGACCTGGGCCTCAGGCCAGGGGGTGATGGGGATGCCACGTAGCATTTAGGAGTCTCCATCCCACTCATGACTCTTTCCTACCCAAGAGGACTTGATGGGATGTTTGGTAGGGCTCTGTGGCATGGACCACATTGTGCAGCCCCTTTCCCAGGTCTCCTTTCTCTGCAGACCCCCAGCAAACCCCAGGGAGGTGTCACAGTCAGTCCATACACCTGGATTAGGCCACCAAATGGGAGAGGTGCTCTCAATGGGTGACACCCCCACAGCCCCTTATGTGTGCCTGACAGGTTGGGAGCCCTCTGGGTCCTCCTAGGGCCCAGTCTGCCCCCTTCCTTCCCCTTGGCTTTGGGATCCAGGTGGCAAAGAGGCCTGACCAATCCTCCCCAACATCCTGCTGGCACCTTCTGGCTTTACTGACCCAGAGGAACAGCCCAGCTGCTGTACCACAACCCAGTGGCTCATGGGGAGAAGATCACAGTGGGGGACTCTTAAAAAGCTTAAAAGCTTACACTTCTCTTAGCTTGTCTCCATGCCCTACCAAGAGCCACAGGGCAGCAGCAAGCTGCTTGATAGTGCCCATGGGACCCTCCACTGCTGAGTACTGATGGGCAACTCTTCCTGGAGCCTGAGGATGGGTGGCAGAGGGCTGCCATGAGCTCAATGCCAGAGTCAGTGGCTCCCAGGTAGGGTCCCCACTGTCCCCGTGCTGCTGGTTTGAGCTCCTGTGGCTCATGTGGGGAGCTGCCAGCCCAGGCTTGGAGTCTTGTTGTGGTGAGGAAGAAGAGGTGACACGAAAGCCACCAAGGAAAGGTGTCTGTGGTGCAGTGAGTGGCTGAGACACCAGGTAGGTGGGGACGCTACTGATGTCACCTGCCTTGCCAGGAGTAGTTTGGTCCATGATACCCCCACATTTGTTTGCCCTGGCAGCTGGGGGTACAGAGTGTTACACCTCGATAAGCTGAGGGTGAGCCAGGACAAGGTGCTGGGGACTGGCATGGCTCTGGGCACCAGCATGGCTCTGGGCACCAGCATGGCTCTGGGCAATGCCAGTCCTCCAGGTGCTCCATTTGGGCTGGGTTGGCGTTGCTCTCCCACTGCCAGGCGTGTTTTGAGCCCTGGGCAGAGGGGCCCCGGGTTTCGCCCTGCGGCGGCAGCGAGCAGCGGGGTGCCCTGCGCGGGGAGCGGGTGCGTGCCAGGAGTGCCAGGAGGAACCGCATCCGGGGAGCTCGGTGCGGGCACAGCCCCTGGCTGACAGCTCCCTGCTCAGCCGCTCCGTCTGACCAGTTTAACCAGTGCTGCTTGGCTGGGAGAGAACCAGCGGAGGCTGCTGGGGCTAAGGCCCTACCCTGCAGAACTCGGGGTACAATTCGCGGTCCCCCCTCCCCACCGTGCGACACCCGGGGCGGGTTGGGTGCCCAGCATCCTTGGGGGAGACACAGCGTAGGGCCATCATCGGGCACCTCTGGGCGTTCGGCTGGACTCCACACGCTGGCACAGGGGTCACCCACCGGCAGCTGCACCCGCCACCCCAGAATCCCCCCGTGGGCAGCGCGGGGAGGGGGGACCCTGATGCCCGCGGCTCCAGCAGCTCTGCCCAGTCCCGAGCTCCGCGGTCCCGCAGCCCAGGCTGCCACCTGCCGGCTGGCCCCAGGGCTGCCCGTGTCCCCAAGGCTGCTCGTGTTCCCCGGGATGCCTCCATCATCAAAGGCTTCCCTGTCCCCAAGGCTGCCCCCATCCCCAGGGCTGCCCGTGTCCCCAGGGATGCCCCCATCCCCAGAGCTGCCCGCATCCCCAGGGCTTCCCTGTTCCCAGGTCTGCTGCTGCCCCCATCCCCAAGGCTTCCCTGTCCCCAGGGCTGTCCTCATCCCCACTGATGCCCCTGTCCCCAGGGCTGTCCGTGTCCCCAAGGCCACTCCCCTCAGCTAGGTAGGCGTCCCCAGCCCCCGAAGAACCGTCTGCCTTGAGGGGCATGTCACTGAGCAGTGGTGTGAGCAGCCCCTGCAGGCAGGAGGCACCTGAGCCCCTGCTCTCCAGCACCTTTCTGCAGTCCCAGGCAGAGCCCCGACAACCTGGGGACCCCTCAGGAGGGTGATGAGATGCTGCAGGGCTGGGGAGGCTCTGACTCCTGCCAGCTGCCATTCTGGCTTAGGACTGCTCCGTTGGACCCCCTCCTCCCCTCCTCCTCCTCACCAGGAGAGAAGGCAGCTAACCCAGCTGGACCAGTGTTTGCTCCAGCTCAGCCCCTTACATTTCCTCCAGTGCAATCACATCAGTGCCCAAGGGATGCAGGGCACCCACTTGCCACCCAGCCTCTTGCCCAGCCCCTCTGCTAGATACAGGGGGATGGGACAGGTGATGCCTCCACCTCTGCAAAGCCATCTGTGCCCTCTCCTTTCGTCTCAGGACATTTTATTTGTGAAGACAAAAAGGCAAGGAACAAACACAGCCATTGAAAAAGACATGTACAGCATGACACCAAAATAACTTACACTATTTACAGGAACACATCAAGGTATAAAATATATGTACATGCCTTGTCCTCTGACAAACCCAGACTGCTGGGCTGGACTGCACAAGCCAGCAGAGAAAAAAAGAAACAAAACACCTTCACAAGAGTTGGCCTCTAGAAAACAGCTCTGAGCAAGAAAAGGCACCTGCTGTTTGCAATACTTGTGCAGAGGGAAGGGGCAATGGAGCAGGTGACGTGACTGCAGCTGCCCGAGCCCACTGCAACAGGGCTGGACCAGAGGGTACTGGCTGGTCCCAGGCTGTGGAGGCTGCAGAACAGCTGGCAGGTACCATGGGCAGAGCTGTTCTGGGTAAGGGGACGAGCCCCTGGGGCAGGAGGAAGGCTAGGGGTTGTGCTTTGTTGGAGGAGAAGCCCAAGAGGGCAGAGCAGAACCCAAGGGGTCAGGATTGTGCTGGGCTCCCTCCCAGTCACAGCACCATGCAGCAGGTAGAGATGCCAGGGCTACAGGTCCCCTTCCCTCCCCAGGAGGGTGAGGGGGGGCTCAGGGAAGGTGTGCAGCCTGGGGGGGGGATGGAGCAAAGATCCACTGAGCTGGCTGGAAAGTAAGGAGCCCTCTGCTCTGCAGGGATCATACCTGGACCCTGTCCAGCATGGGCGAGGGGAAGGACTGGGAAAGGGGCACTGGGACAGCACCCTAGGGAGCAGGCACTGGTTTTGCAGCACCAAGGCAAGAGGCAGCATCCGAGACCCCAGAACAGCTGTGCTTGCAGGTGCTGGGGAGAAATTCTGGAGGGCACAGGACCCCAGTGCTCCAGCTCCTCGCAGCTGGCCAGACTGGCAGTGCCAGCCTGCCCTTTTGTGCCATAAAAGCTGTGGGTGGCAGGGAAGGGGTAGTGCCCAGGCTGCCTGGGAGGCTCACAGTGGTTTGAGGACCCAGTGCTTTGGGGGTTTTTTTTTGAGTCACCTCCATCCCTTTTGTGCAAAGCTCAGCTCTGGGCCAGCACTGCACCCTCGGCTGGAGCTGGGCCCTGTGTGCTGGAGGGAGGAGACCCAAGGCATAAGGAGCAAAAACATCATCCAGTGATTTGAGGAAGGGAAGGAGCTCTCTGAACTGCAGGTATCATCACACCCTTGGCACAAACCAAGGCACCCAAGAGGGAAGCAAAACGAGGTGTGTGACACCAAGGCAGCTCCAAATTCTCCATGTGATGGGAGGTTTGGCTCAGAGACCACAGGAAGGGAATTAAGCTCAGGTGAAAAAGTCCTGAGCCCCAGGGAGTGCCCAGCACAGTGCAAAAAAGGATGGAACCACTCACCTGCTTCCTCTGGCAGGCAAACAGCCCTCCTCCCTGGCATCCCAGTCCTCACCTCCACAGTGGTTGTCCAAGCCCACGGCCCTATTCTGAGCTCTGAAGGCCCAGAGTCCAAAGGGCAACCCTTGCTACACCACCTGCAACGTGGGGACCTTGTGCTTTAGTGTTTGAGGGAACCTGGCCCCCGAAAATGACAACGTGGCTCAGTGCTGTGAGCCCCTTCCCAAAGCCCCCTGTGCCAGGGGAGCAGGGCTCAGCCCTGTGCCAGCTCCCCAGCCCCAAGGAGGGGTAACCTGGGAGCTCCAGGGTTACCCTGGTTTATGTTCAGTGCCTAGGACAGGATCTAGATTCAGCTATGTTTTGGGGGGTGAAAAAAAAAACCAAAACAACAAACCAACAAAAATCAAATATCACACATGAGAATCAGTCTCTCTCAGTGACCACCCCCACCCTGAACAGAGGCTGTTAACAGCACCAGCTCCCTGCTGCTCCAGGATGCCACCAAAATACAGCAGGCTCTGGAAAATAGAGAACTAGGAGCAGCCCATTCCAGCAACGTGCTTTGCATGGGCATTGCCCAGACAAGAAGGGCTTCATTGCATCCACAAAGAATATCTGTGAGAGCAGAGGCAGGAATAGAGGCTGAAGGGAGCCTTTCAGAGGTCCCTTTCTGTCCTTCAAAGGGACAAGAGGGACCACTTCCAGGCTGCAGAGCAACCCAGCCACTAACAGCAACAATGCCAAGCCTCTGCCCAAGCATCTCACCAGCAACGAGAGCAAAATTTCAGTGTTTGAGACTCAGCTGGGGGGATCCCAGTGCCTAGGTAAGTACTGGGACCACTGGGGAGAGCAGGGTGCTGGTCCTACTGCACTGCCCAGGAGAAGGCAGGGAGAGGGGGGACACAAGGGGTGGCTCAGACATGCAGTGAGGTGTCCCCAGGATGAATTCAAGTGTCAAAACCATTAACAATAGCAGTAATCAAGAGAATTAAAAAAAAAAAACCCTAAAACCACAAACTCCTCATCCCATCCCCAAAACAAAACCCAGTGACGACAGCACCCAGCTTGCACCATGAGGTAGCTAAACCAGATCAACATGCACAAAACACTCTCCTGCATGGGAAACACCAACCCACACAGATACTAAGACGTACACACAACAGAGCTATGGGATTACAGTCATCCCTTGTTTCAAAGACCTCCCTCTTGCTGCCATGCCACAGTACCCAGCTCCCTCCAGCTGCAGCCTGCAAAAGCCTTGAAGCTCCCTCCACATGCTGCTGGATGCAGCAGTCAGGTGGGTGCCTGGCATCACACTGGGCGCTGAGCCCTGGGAAATGAAGCAGACACTTGCAGCCTACACAGAGGAAGGAGCAGGTGGCAAAAGGCAAGGCAGGTCTGACCCTAGGCCCCCCCCAGCAGCAGGTGCCTTCACTTGGCTCCAGCAGGGAGCAGCAAGGGGTTTCAGGTCAGGCACTGGCAGATCCTTGTGCAGACACTGATGCACGTGGTACCTCTGCTACAGTCTCACACACACACACACACACACACACACACACACACACACACATTCTCTGTCACTCCTCTCTGGCCAAACAAAGGTTAAACCAGCTGAGGAATGAGCAGGGAAAGTCCTTGGAGGAAAACACCTCCTCCAGCCCCTACATCTGTGCGTTATTCTGGGGGCTGAGGTGCCATTTGTCTTTATCTGCCCCCTCCAGTCCCACAGGACCCACTGCCCAGAGATGCTGGCACTGCCACAACTCCTCCAGCAGCTGTGGCAGGGGGGCTCCTGGCCTCAGTGCAGATGCTGGTCCCAGGCTTTGCAGGGCTTGGCCATGGTCATGAGGGACTGGTCACTGTCCTGGGCAGGGTCACACCCACACAAGCCACCACATATTCTACCAAGGCAAGCCAGTAGATGGGGTTTTTCCCCTCAAAAAGGCAACCTCCCCCACCAATCAACAGAGATTCTCCTGTCTTTCAGGATGGGGAGCAACTCCCACACTCCACCTGGGATGGTATTAACAAGGAGCTGATCCACAGGTCCCCATGGTTGGAGAAAGCAGAGGAAAACCAGTCTGTGCTTTATGGGGCAGGTCCTGGAACACCTGACTTCTGAATCCCAGTCCAGTGCTTGGTGGGGTCACACAGAGAAATCCTTAAATGTGAGTTCAAAAGCTGCTTCTTCTGTGACAGATGGGAAGGAAAGCATGTGAGGCAAGAGCACCAATCCACTCTAGGGCACTAGCCCAGGCAGGATGGATCGAGGGATTGTCCAACAGGTCACAGGAGAGATGGACAAAAGCTCCAGTGTGAGACCAGGGCCCTGCCAGCCCCTTGAATAGGAAAGAGGGAAGAGGGAGCATGGAGCAGCTGTGTCCCTGGGGAAACACTCCTGGACAGAGTCCCCAGCCTTTCATGGGGATTGAACTGATCATACCTTGCAGGATTGTCCTCTAAGTGTGGAGTGAACCAGGGGAGTTGTGTGAGAGCAGGGTGTGTAACTGCTTCCCCACCCTGCTCTTGGCACAGCTGACTCCAACCTGGCCCATCCTCCAGCTGCTCCATACCTTGCTGGGACCTCTTCACTCCCAGATCCACAGGGGCCAACAGGTCAAACCTCAGCTAGTCCCCTCCCAGGTAAGAGGGCTGAGAGCAGAGGCTGGGGGAAGGATTTACAGCTTCTAGAGCCCAGTGACAGCAAAACATGAGCCACAAGGGTGGGGGTGGCAAATCCAGCCTTGGCTTCTTTGCCCTACAATCACCATTCATTATTTGCTCCTCTGTCTGAAGGAGGTTAACATGCTGCTTTGGTTAACCCCAAAAGCCCTGCTGAGGGCCAAAGTGTCAAGAGCAGGGCTAAGCAGCCCCTTCTTCCCCCACTGCAGAGCAGGGTGGGCACGTGGGGAAGAGCTCAAGAGCCACTGGTCAGCTGTGTTTATGACTGGGGTTTGGAGAATGTTGAAAGGAACTGCTGTGGGTTTGTCTGGAAGTTACCTGACAGACATCTTCCCAGGCCTGCTATGAGCTGGGACATGGCAAAGGAACTCCAACCACTGAGGAGGATGGGTAGATGGAGGCCAGGGAACGATGAGACTACCTGGAGATCCTTCTGTAGACCACCCCACAGGCTGTCCCATATGGAACATCTCCAAAGAAACAGCCCCTCTGTGCTGTGGTCCTGACCAGCAAACACCAAATATCCTCACAGCTGTGAAGTGGAGAAAAGACTCCTGCAGGAACCAGCCCCAGAGCCAACAGGGACACAAGCAGCACATCACGGTGTAGGCTACGTGAGCCCATGGTGGTGAGAGGGAATTGGGTGTCTTTGAGAAGGAGCCAAGGAGTTCTCACCCCCAGAAGTCCTGGCAGGCATTGCAGAAGAGTGGGAGAGAAGAGAGATGAAACATTTCCTGGTCAAGGTCAACATCTTCAAGGAACTTCAGCAGGAGGGAAGGTAGAGTTGATAATCCCCACGGAGCTGGCTCCTCCCAGGAGCTGGCAGTAGGAGATGGGCCATTGTCCACCCACTGTGTCCAGCACAAAGCAATCCCTGTCCCTGGACTGAGCTCCTAGAGGTGTCCAGGTCTTGATAGCAAGGGAGAGGTGACCCGACCTTCACCCTCCTGTCATGTCTTCCAGTCTTTTTGCAGTTCCTAGTTTGACCCTGCAGGTAACCTCCTCCCACTCCAGAGCTTCACTGTCAAGTCACTGAGAAACAAAGGTGAGAGGGACGATGTGACCTGAGGGCTCCCACTGGAGCTCCACAGACACGAGAAGCACTGCCAGGAGAAATGCTCCCCACCCCCAGCCCACGGCAGCATGCAGCCCACAAGACTTGCAGGCCCTTTTCTCTTGGCAGGAGGTTGCCCAATCCGTTCTGGGATGGCAGGCAATGCCCAGTGGGGCTCAGCCTCCAGCTCACCCCACTGGCAGCAGCTGGGGGACAAAGGGAAACTATGACCTCTGGGGTTGACCTCAACAACAGGACTCCTGCACCCCCTGAATAAGCTGCATTAGGTGAAAGCAGTGACACTGCAGGGAGCTGCTGTGGCTTGGTGTCCCCAGGGCATGAGGCTGCTTTAGGGGGTGGCTGCTGACTCCCACCCCACCATCCATGCAAGGGTGTGGGGGGCACACGGCTGCCCCGGAGCTGCCACGGGCACTTGGCAAGGGTGAAAAAACCCCAAAAACCAAACCAACCAACAAACAAACAAACCCCCCACAAAACAAAACAAAACAAAACAAAACATAACAAACCAAAAACAAACCAGCACACAAAAACACCCCAAAACAAACACCATCCAACCAAAAGTACACACACAAAAAAAAACCCCAAGAACCAAACCAAACTCAAAACCAACCAACGAACAAACAAAAAATGAAAATAAAACCCCAAAATCAAACCAAAACAACACGGGGTGGGGGGGTGGGGGTGGATGGGACAAAGGGCCAAGTCACTTCTCTCAAGAATTATCAGGTGTGGGGGAGAAAAAACGCAAAATAGTTTCATACCGTGAAGAAGCAGCTCAGACCAGAGAGAAAGGAAAAGAAAGAGAGAGAGAGAGGAACAAAAGCAAGCAACAGGCAGAAAGACAGAGGGAGAAAGAGATGGAGAGAAAGAAAAGGAAAGCCAGAAGAGTGCATGAGCAGGAGAGTCAGAAAGAGCAGGAGGGTCAAGGCAGACTAGTAGCACGGCCCTTTATGGCAAGGACGCGTCGTGGAAGGCAAGGGGTGAGCCCAGGCACGTAATTCCATAACTTTACCCGGCAGTCACTGTGGCACAGATGGCAGGTGGGGAGGAGGAAAAGACAGAGAGAGACAGAGAAAAAGGAAGGGAGAAAAGGGACATGGTCGAAAAGAGGGTATCAGAGTCTTGCTGCCAAAGAGCTCCCCGAGAGCAGCAGAGGATGCCCAGCCCCGGGGGAGAGGGATCCCTGCGTGGGGGGACTGCCCAGAGCCTCACTGGCTCCTGGCAGTGCAGTGGGCAGCAGTGTGGGCAAGATGGGACTAGAAAGCCACGAGATTCCCCCCCGTCCTTCCCTCCCTGCTCCCTGTCTGCTCAGCACAAACCCACCCAGGGATGACGGTTCAACTCAGGGGGGTCTCCCAACCTCCCAGGGGTTCTGGGGAGCAGAAAGCCCAGGGCTCACCTGGAGGCAGTGAAGATGTGCTTTGAGTTGGTGCAGATGGCATTGATGGGGCTGTCGTGCCCTTTGATCTCCCCAACTGGGGTGAAGTTGTCCACGTTCCAGACTTTGATCACTCCTCCTCGGCAAGCACTCAGCACCATGGGGCGGCCGGGGATGAAGGCCAGGGCACAGACCCAGTCTTTGTGGGCATTAGGGATTTGCTGTAGGTATGGGCACAGAGCAGAGATGGTAACCTAGCTCATCTGCAGCACCACCAGCAGCTGGGAGGCTCAGATCCTCCCTGTCACCCTGGGTCTGATTCAGATCTTTGGTTTAGTGATGCAAAGTTGGGAGGGCAAGGGGACAGATTCAAAAGTCAGGGCTCCCTGGGCAGAAGACAACAGTCCTGTCTTCAGAGGGGAACACAACACCCAGAACTGCACTGGATGCTGCAGCCTGTGTGATCCCAAGTGCCCTACAGCACAACCTCACACAGGCACTGCCAGATTCCCAGGAATGGGAGTGCCCTCCTTGGTTAGCTCAGTGCAAGGCACTGGCACCAGGCCCCTCAACAAAGGTCCCCCGAGACCCTCACATCCCCAAGTCCTTTTGCTACATGCTCCCCTCCAGACCTGGCTAAGTTCCTGCTGCTCCAGATCCCACTTCTTGATGCCGTTGTCCCTGGAGCCACTGAAGAGGACATCTCCCTGAATGGCCAGGCACTCGATGCCATCATAGTGAGGGGGCTCAAAGTTGTGAGTGGGGCCAATGTTGCCCACCATGCCCTCAGCAATCTCAAACACCTGGGGAGAAAAACAAAACCAGTGGGTGGAAGACCCCAGGTGGCACTGGAAACAGAGTTGACCCTCTCTTGGAGAGCTTGGCCATCACCCTCTGTTTTCTAGGCTCAAGGCACCCAGAGAGATGCTGGAAAGGGGAGTTGGTATTGGCCAGTGGAGGGATTTCTGGGGCTGAGGTCTCACCAGAGGTTCTGCCAGCATCAGGGGGAGGTGTGCCAACAGACTCAGCCACCACTCTGCTGCATTTTGCTCGTGGTGAGCTCTCACACACCTCCATGAGCCAAGCTAACAGCTTACAGCTGTCAGAGAAGTGGAATCTCCCTCCCTCATCATGTCACTCCTCTGGTGCCAGCTCCAATTCAACTTGCTATAAACCAGAAAAAAACTAAAAGGAAGGAGCAAGCTCTTGCTCTGCTCGAGCTCCAAATGAACAGGCACAAAGCACCTGTATTGAGGAGGAGAATTGAGCACAGTTTATCTGGGTCAGCCATAACATGCAAGTGCCAGTCACAGAGCCCAGGGGATGAGAGAATTGCAAACCCATCTCCAAAAGTGCTTTTGTATTGTGGATGGAGCAAAAGGCAAGATTTGGGATGAGGAGATAAGGAAAAAACTTCAAATGCAGAGGTGCAAATGGAGTCTGGGCTGAGATTTGAGGATGAGAGATGTTAGGGATTGCCAACATCTGGGATTCCCTATGGGAGACAGTGCTCTGCTCTGACAGGAGGACAGTACCTTGACATAGTGATCTTTGGAGCCTGTGACCACCAGGTCGTGGTTGCTGGCTGTCTGGTTTACTGTGAGACACATCACAGGCCCAATGTGGCCACTCAGCTTCCCGATGGGCTGCAACCTGAGGTGAGCAAGAGAGGTCAGCCAGTCCCTCCCCAGCCACCTCTCCCAGGCAGAGACCTTCACAGGCCTGAACCCCCCTGGTAGAGGTCATTCCCTTTGGGGATTGTGAGCAGGGACACCCCTCTTCCTAGTGATGCCAAGGGCAGAAGGCAGGTTCAGGACATGCCCAACATCTGGCTACAGAGCCTGGGTTGCAGCAACAGGTCAGCAGCTCAGTGCCCACCTGGCAGGGAAGTGGGCAAGGGCAAAACCAAGGGGTGCAGCTGCTCATCCCACATGTCCTTCCCCTTTTCCTGAGCTCTGCCCATCTCACAGACAATCCCCCCACCCCAAGTAGCTCAACTGCTGCTCATCACCCCTCAGGTCCCATGGGAAAAGGTGCCAAAAGTCTTTATTCTAAGCAAAGTGTTGCTAAAAGGCTTTCCCTTTCCCTGAGGTGGGAGGAGGGAAGGGGGGTCAGGCCCCTCTGAGCAGACTGCCCACTCAGCATCTGCTGTCTTGCCCACCACAGCACCACCCCCTCACCTGCTCAGCTCCCAGATGCGGACAGAGTTACCAGTGGCAGCATAGAGCATGGTGCCAGTGGGGTTGAGAGCAATCTGGTTGATCTGGTGCTCCCCCTGCACACTGGTGACAGTGCGGGTGGTGGTCCCAGCACAAGCATCCCCAGAGATCACCTGTCCAGAAGATCTAAAGGAAAAAAGAAGCCAAAGGGAGAGAATGAGCAGAGATCAGAGCCACTGAGGAACTGCATGGGGCTGCTGGCTCCAGGCTGGCACAGGGGAGACCCACATCAGGAAAGGGCCCTTGAGGTATCACTGCCTTTCTGGCTACAATGGGATCAACAAAACCTGCATCCCCCAGCCCAGGGCCCTGCTGGCAGAGCTGAGGATGTTGGGTGTGTGCGTGACATGGAGCATCCCACCCTGGTTTCCATTTGAGAGCTGCTCTTCTCACATTCCACTTTGCTTCCAGCAGGAAGAGCTGACTAGTCCTGACAGCATAGAGGCTTCTACACCAAGGGAGAAGCACCTTCAGGCCAAGGGGGATGAGCTGAGGTTGGATGGAGAAATGAGTTTCACACTGAAGTGAGCTGGTAACCCCGACCTGCCACACCCTGCTCCATATTGGCAGCCCACAGCTACAGCCTGTCCCCTGCTCCCTCTCCCTGTCCAGCTCCTCATAAAGATCTGAGCTTGCCACTGGAGACCCTGTGATTTACTCAGCCATGATGCATGCTGTCAGGGGCTGTGCCTTCTCCACAGAGCTGCTGGCTCTTTTGGCCACCCCCAGAAGTAGCTAAAAATCTCTCCCAAGCTCTCTACCCCAAGCCTTTGCTGCAGGAGGTCCCCAAAGCTCCTCTCACCCCAAGCTCTCAACCTCCCCATTCCCTAAGGAAGCAGCACTGCAGACTAATCCATCTGGTCCTTGGCCTGGGATGGGTTTTTGCAGAGATTCCCAGAGACCCCAGAGCTGCTCCCGTTGGCCACGTACGTGAGGGTTCGGATGCACCGGGCTGAATCCCGGATATCCCAGACTTTGATGTATGATGTGGACACAGTGAACACCAGCCCTGTGTGGCTGCAGTACTTGATGGAAACCACGTTGTTTGGGTGACCCTTGAGAGAAGCAATTTCCTGACCCGTCACCAGGTTCCACATTTTGCAGCTCCGGTCTGGAAGAGGAAGAACATATCCAGGAGTGTCAGGCTGGTTGGGGTGTCCCTCCCAAGGTCATGGGGTCTTGAGGGTAATACCCCTTCTGAGCATCCCCCACCCACAGAGCCAGAGGATCCCACCCACCAGAGCCAGCACCAGGACAAGGCTCAGCACTGAGGATGGGAAGGAAACCCAGGAGGAACCACCCCATGGTGCCTGGTGCTTCCATGTGTTCCCCCGTGCTGACCTGCTCCCATGGTGTCTGCAAGGCAGCAACCCCCAGATCCTCTGTGTCCACTACCACACACCTTTGGAGCCAGTGAAAAGCAGCTCATCGGTGGCATCCAGGCAGAGCACTGGTTTGGTGTGTCCTTCTGCCACAGAGACACACTGGAGCGGGGCTGTCCGGGTGTTCTTGGTGCCACTGACCGGGTTAATGATGCCCCTTGCATGGGAAAGAAAGAACAAGCATGGTGGGGGGGATGTGGGAAGGCAGAATACTACACAGTCCCCGGGGCATGGGAGAGCATCTTCCACCACCTGGCAGTGTGAGGGATGGGCCCCTCCATCCGAACCCAGCGTGTCTGAGCAAAGATCTTCATGGAAACCCTGTCTACTGCCTCTGTCCCATCAATATGGACTGGAAAGGGGTGGGGCCTGACCAGTGGCCTCTGCTTTCCTGCTGAACCTCTCTCATGCCTGGCCAGCACAGACAGAAGGAGACAGGAGACCCAGCTCATTTGTCCTGAGGTCAGTTTGGGACAACTGCACCTTCTCCAGACTGAAGTGCTTCTAGGTTAAATGCTTCAGGATACCAATATCCAGCACCCTGGTTCCTTGGAGGCTGTCAGCCTGTGGCTGGTGGTATCTAGAGACAAGGTCATGCTCATTTACATAAGATCACCAGAGTGACAAAGGAGAACATTGGCATTTGCACCCAGCATCCTAACTGCAATGTTGTGGAAGCCCTGCACTCTCCACTGGCTCTGGGCAGGAGAGGACCTATCCCAGCCCAGTCCTCCAAGGGACACCTGCTGCCTGTCCCTCTGGACACAGCATCTGCAAGTCCCCTCCTCTTAGAAGTGCTTAGGGTGCAGAGGACCAACCCTTCCAGAGCCTAGTGTGTGTGGCCTCCACCAGCTGGCACGCCAAAGCACATCACGGGGCCCTGAGTTGTGCCAGGCTCGTCTCATAAGCAGGGAAACTGAGGCAGAAGGCTGGAGAAGGGCAGGACCAAGGCCACGTGAGGTTTATGTTAGTCATGAGGACAAACATGGGCTCATTCATTTGGGTTTGGAAATCCCATGGGTGTGATCTTTCTCAGCAGCACTTACAACTCAAACAGCCCTCCCCTGACCCCTGGTGTTCCTACCAGGCTCAAGGTGACTCTGAATCTAAGTGGAAAACCTGTCTCCTCAGGGTGAGATGTTATCAATGGACTTTGCCTTGCTGCCTGACAGCAAACTGCCCAAGGTGAAGCACAGACTCATCTGGTGCCACCTCCCCAGTGACTGGGCATCTGTGGGAACTCAGGGCATGGGCAATGAGATGGGACACCAAGGTGCTGGAGGGTTGATGTTCCTAAAGGGTGAGGGAAAGATGGCCCTCATGTTGGGAAACCTCCATAGACAGGAGGATACAGTGGGACAAGCCCAGGAGCAGCTTAATCCCAAGGCTGAGTTCTGTGCCACAATCTGACTTGATCCCTTTGGGTAAGAGATCTACCTACCACAGCCCAGCACCAGGGAAGCAAATCAGAAGTGGGGAGAACCTGGAGGTAAAGATGCTTGCAAGAAAGACATGCTGGGAGCACCCAGGGTTGCTTGTCCCCTTCTCCAGCATCACACCACCCTGCTAGAGAGCTGGGGAACAGGATGGGCCGTGGTGGTCATGCTGATGAGAACCCATCAACGACTGGGGAGAACATGCTGCCACCCCAAACCAGTCAGTGCCCATGGGTGAGCCCACAGCCACGTTTCCAAGGGCTCATCAGAGCAGGAAGGGTTCAAACCAGGGGACAGTGACAGACGGTGGCATGCCAAGAGGGGACATCACACAGGAGCTGGGAGATCAGGGAGAGCAGCAAGGTGCAGGTGGACCATGCAGGGACAAGGAGAGCAGACTCCTGAGACAGAGAGAAGGAGGAGGAGAGAAGGAAGGGATAATAAATAGAAAGTTGTCTATACCTCAGCACCTCCGAGACAGAGGAATCGCTGTCATCAGACCTAGGGGCAGAAAATTAGCAGGATTATGGGAAAGAAACCCCAGACTAGAAGAGGCAGCAGAGGAGTCAGAGGTGGAGGATTGTTATTGCATCCAAGCCAGTGCAGGACAGATAGAAGGAGGAGGAGAGAGAGAGAGAGAGAGAGATGGAGAAAGAGAAGCACATGTGGAGAACCAGGGGAGAGCAGAGGTGCAGGAGGGCAGGTGAGGATCAGACAGCAGGTCTCCATCAGGGAACACTAGTGCTGTTAGCAATGCTCCAAGGGCAGCTGCCCAACCTGCTGCAGGGGGAGGCTGGAGCAGCATGTGGGTGTTGGTGCCAGTCTGTCAGCTCCCTGCAAGCCCCCATCCCACCTTACCCCATCCCACTCCACAGCCTTTTCCAGTGGTCCAAGCCTGGCACTGCCCTGTCTCCAAGGAGGGCTTATCCAGAGGCCAGCACTGTAAGCTCCTGTGAGTGGCCAGCTCAGAGAGGACACACAGCAGGCAGGACAGGGCAAGGGTCCAGCGTGGCCCTTGCAGAGCATCTGCTCCATCACGGAGAGGAGCAGGGAGTGAAAATGATGTCAGACTGGCCCAGTGCTCCTCCACCCCACTGCAGGACCCGGGATGTGCTGTTTGCTGTCATGATGTGGGTCCCCCTCACTCAGACCCTCCCACTCTAGCAGGACTTACTTATCCAAGGCAGATCCCTGGCTCTGGTTGCTGGTGAGACGAGAGAAGACGTTGCGGTCGTTGCGTGGACGGGTGGGTGGGGAGGAGGGAGGTGTGAAGCCAACATCTGGAGGCCTGAGCCAGGAAGGATTAAAGGGACACATGACTTAGGAACTGCCTGTCTGACAGCTGCCTGGCACACCAGGGCCCAGGAAAAGCTGCCTGGTCCAGTCAGCAACTCTCCCTACTTGTCTGGGCCACCCAGCCTCTCTCTGCCCACGTTGGCATTTCTCCAGCTCCCAGGCTCACCTGGCAGGTTGCCCACGGTCATAGGATTTCCTCCTTGTCAGGGGTGAAGTGTCAGAGCCACGAGATTGCCTGGGACTAAAAGCAGGTGAAAGAGCACAGTGGGTGCCACCTCCCCCTTCTTGGGAGCCCCCCACACCGGACACCCATGTCTTTCCCCAGCATTTGGGCTGCCCTGGAGTCAAAATCACAAGACCAGAGGATGCGTCGAATCATCCCAGGAACATGGAGGCTTTTGGCTACCCGAGGAGCCTCCAAAAAGTGCTGATAACCCAGAGCAGTGGGTTGGGCACCCTCACATGCTCTCCTCCTGGAGCACCCTTCTGTCCATCCTCAGAGGATACCAACATATCCCTACACACTCTCCAAGTCCCACTGGAGAAATCCACCACTGCTTGCTGCAGACAAGCCTGGAGAGCTGCAGGACTGGGCTCACCCTCATGGCTCTGCAGCTCCACAGCTTCCCAACCGCTGGCCCATGCCTCAGTGAACCTCCCCATGCCCAGAGAGCCATCACCCAGTGCTCACAAGGTGCTTCCTCGCGTGGGCAAGCTGACGGTGCGGGACACCTTCTCCTTGTAATAGGGGTCTCGGATGGAGAAGCTGATCCCATCCTCTTTGATCTCCATGAGGGATGCCAAGGACTTGGTGATGTTCTTGGTGGAGACGTCCAGCGTGGGTCCTAGACACTCGGCTGATACTGCCTTCATCTGCCCTGAGAGCTTGGGCTCTCCCTAGACCAGGACAGAGGGCACAGGCAGCATGGGGAGAGGACAGCAGGCAGAGAGCTGTGGGGTGGAAGAGCTCATGCCCACTCAGATCTGGAGGGTATTGGCTTGTGTGGTTGGTGGATGTTTCCCAAGTCTCTGGTACTTCAGAGAGCCACACTAAGAGGAGGCTTTGGTTCCCCCTTACCTAGAGCTGACCCTATCCAGCCACCATCTGCCCAACTTTATGGAAAGCCTGGCTCTCCAAGGGTCAGACTACTGATTGGAGACCTGGAACATCACTGAATAAGGTGTCCATGTCCCACTATCCCTCCTCCCACTCCCTGTGAGCCACAAAGAAAGGCCAACTGACCTTGAACTTGAAGTCATCCTGGCTTGCTGAGCCTTTCATGGTGAAAGACTGGGAGACACTACAAGGAGAAGGAAAAAAGAGACAGACTTTCAGTGATGAATTCCTTTCAGAGAGCTGGCTGCCACTGGCCTACCAGACTCCTTGGGTCACCCCCTGATCCCCAGCACTCCTTCTCCATGGGGTGACCTAGTCTTCCCTCCCTGCAGATGTCTAAGAGACATCTGTGCTTCCCTCCCCAAGGGCTGGACACCAAATGAAAGCTTAGGTGGGCTTTGCTCACCCGTGTCCTTCTGCTAGGCCCCATGGGTGTCACCAGACATTCTACTCCATGCCCAACCTCCACCAGCTCGGGCAGAACCAGCCTGGGCACTTACCTCCCATCTGAAGCCAGGCTGAACTCCGAGACCTCCTCATCTGTGCTGGTGTAGCCGTTCTCTGTGCAGGAGGGGGACAACACATCAGCAGGACAGAGGGGACCCCACCGTGCCAAGCCCCATCTGAACCATGCAGCAGGCAGTTGGTGAGGGTCACCCTGTCCTCCTCCCTCTTGTGCAGTGGATGGAGGACATGTCCCCACCCAGCACTGTCCTCGGGGCAGCCCTGCACACCCCAGCCACGGCACCTTCGGGTGCTTCTGGAGGGGTTGGCATGGATGGACACCTCTTCCCACAGGCAAAACCCCTGGCCAAGGACGCAGCAGTTTTGGGTCCCACCTTGCTGGACATTGTGGATCAGGGCCTGGAGCTCGGGGTGTGACTCAGCCTTCTCCCGCAGGGCATCCAGGATGGCATGGTTCTGGGAGGAGCTGGTCACGTCCGTCTGTCGCAGGCGCCCCTCCAGCAGGCGGATCTGAGCCTCCTTCTGTGCCACCTGCAGCCCCTGAGGAAGGATGGCCAAGGGACCAAGGTGGGTGCCGCAGGTCCCCACCACCACATCCCTACCCCAGCACTCCACTCCCCTCCCCAGCTCTAAGAAATCCCTTGGTGAACCCAGGCCCTGACTTGGCCCCACACCTTGTCAATGGAGGCCTTCAGGAAGTTGTCCAGCAGCAGCCGGGCTTCGGCCAGGGAGCAGGAACTGATCACCACCGAGGTGTCCGTGGAGTCCAGTTCCTCCTGAAACAGGAGGGATGGGTGTTGGATGCAGAAAGGGAGCTTTGCTGCTGGGCGTGGGATGGGCAGAATGTGTTCCATGGCCAGCACAGCACCTCCACCGCCCCACCAGCACAGTCCAGTCCTGACACTGGGACTCCTCATTCTGCCCAAGGGGCTACTGGGGCAATCTGGCCACAGAGGTGGCCAACACAACCTCAAGGGCTTCTGCATTGCTACAGAACTGGTGCCAACACTTAATGAGACACTAATCTGCACAAACCAGCTTCACCCTCCTGGCAGATCACACACAACCTAAAGGGCAGTGTGAAGTGACAAACACTCTTCTTGCCCACAGACCAGGAGACAGGCAGTGGTGAGAAGGGCAGTGCAGCCTCCAACCCCTGCTGCAGCCACTAGAGGGGAGCCGGGAACTGCAGAGCATCTCTGTGACCTGCCCAGTCCCCAAACCAGACACAAAACCTGCAGTTCTGCTGGAAAAAAAAGCCAGTCCTCCCCAGGATGATTCCAATGCATGAAAATCCCACTGGGACAAGTGACCACAAGCTCCCCAGGCAGGACAGGGATGGCAGCTTCCCTGGAATTCCAGGGTGGTAGAGCACAGGACACTGGCAGCCTGTCCATGACATACAAGGACCTGGCAGTGGCTCCTCCAAAATGAGCCACCTACTGAGGAGTGATTGTGCAGGGGCAGCCTCACCGAGTGTGTGACACAGCTCAGAGCAGGACTCCAGGATGCCCAGTCTGGCTGATGCCCAAAGATACCCTTGCCTCCCAGGTCCTGCTTTCTTCCTGCCAGCTGAGCCCAGTCCAGTCACCCACCTTGGTCTCCTCGATCTGCATGATGGTGGCCTGGCAGTCAGAAATGCTGTCGTTGATGTAGTCAATGTTGGCCCCCAGCACCTCAATCTCCTCGTTCAGCTCCTGCAGCCCCTTCTGCTCCTTTGGACCCTCTGCCTGCAGTTTTGCCCTCTTGCCCAGCAATGCCTCCTGGAGCAGCGCCAGCTCCTCCCGTTTCTGGGGGCAAAGGGAAGAGGTGATTGGTGCAGTCAGCACAGACAGCACTTTCCCTGCACCCACCACTCAGCCCAGCACCAGGGTGACCTTGATGAGCCTCTCCATGTCAGCCTCCAGGTTGACAATGGTCATCCTCTGCATGACAATGTCGAAGATTCTCCTCTCCAGCGACTGCCACTTGAGGCGGGCGGCTTTGCTGAAGGTCTGGCTCACCCCCTTCTTGGGAAACTTCTTTCTACAGCCAGGTGGGAGAAGAGGCACATGGGCAACTGGTGACACAACACCCAAAAAGCTTGTGCTTGCCCCAAACAGATGCCTGGGCTCTGGCTGGCCAGAAGCAAAGGAGGCATCTGCATCACTTCTGGATTGCCCAATTTTACCACCATCCATTAGCAAAGAGGTGAGCCCAGCAGAGTTTGCACTGTGGTCTTTAACCCTCGTGGAAGGGCAGCACTGGCCTGAAGCCCCAGTGACAGTCACATGCTGCCAGCACTGCCTGTCACTGGCTCAGTGCTTTAACATGGGCCAAACACACAGTAAGAAGCTGGCCTTTCATCACTGACACTGGCCCAGAGCCATACATGGGGGTCCTGGGATGTCTCATCCACACAGCCCCTGTCCTGACCTGCAGTCACCCATCCACATAGTCCCTACCTTGACCTGCAGTCACCCACCCACAGCCCCTGCCCTGGCCTGCAGTCACCCACCCACAGCCCCTGCCCTGACCTGCAGTCACCCACCCACAGCCCCTGCCCTGACCTGGCAGGCCGAGCTCCATTCACGGAGGATGAGGGGTCTCCCAGGAAGTTGTTGATTTTCCTGTTCCACTGGCGCACGATGCTGGAGACGGAGCGAGCACCAGACTCTGGCTCAGACGAGGTAGTGCTGGCTGAGACCTCTGCCCCTGAGTCCAGCATGGCTGGCTTCTGGCTCGTCCTGCCCGCCACCCGGTCCGACATGGGCTTGGCCAGACGGCGCAGCGCCGAGACCTGCCCAGGAGAGGGGTGGAGGAGAAGTTGTCAGACAGGAGTCCCCAGCCCAGACTTGTCACCATCACACCCGTGTCCCTAAAGGATCAAGAGCAGCAGCTCTGGAGACCTGAAGCCCCAAAGCCCTCATGGGTTTCACTTTTCTCCCCTCCCAGCACACCCCCTGCCACTGGGCTCAGCCACCTTGGGAGATGTGCAATCGTAATTCCTCTGCTGCCTTCAACCATCTCACACATGGCTACTGAGACATAAAAACCCTCCCACCCTTTTGGGAAGCCCACTCCCAGAGCTGGCCCTGTCCAGGGTTTCTCTGAGCCAAGTGCTGAGCCCAGGACCATCCCCATGGGAGCAACACAAGGGCAACCCATCCCTTCCCCTCCCCTCACCTCCTGCGTTTTCCTCCGCAGCACAATTTCCTGCTGCCGCTTCTGAGACTCCAGAGCTCGGATCTGAAACTGCACAAAAGAGTCCGCTGGGGTCCTGCCCAGACATCCCAGTGACAGCTGCAGTCCCCAGGATCCCAGCACCAGAGCTCGGGGTAGTGACTTTGCAATGAACACTCTCACTCCGGATTTTAACGCCGATCGGGTTTCCAGCCTCCAGGTTGGTGAGGCCACGGGGTCGAGCAGGATGGATGAACACCTCGGAGTGCCAGAGCAGGACAAACACCCCCAGAAAGCCCAGTTCCCTCTGCACAGGGATGCTGGGATGCCCGGGGCAGGCTGGGCTCTCACCTCCTGCCGACGCTGCTCCTTCCTGAGCTGCGCAATCTCCCGATTCCTCTTGGTCTCTGCCAGCCGCCTCCGCTGCTGCTCCTCCCGCATCTGCTTCATCAGTGCGACCTGGGATGGGGAGATGCCACCTGTCAGTGTGGGCACCCAACTGTCCCTGGGCACCCACCCACCCAACGTCCTGCGTTTGCCATCAGGAGGAGCAAACGTCATTTCTGAGCATCATTTGCTACAGGGAAGCCGGGAAGGGGTTTTTATAAGGGCACGTGGTGATAGGACAAGGGGCAATAGTTTGAAACTACAGCAGGGTAGACTTAGCTGAGACACTGGGAAGTTCTTTACTATGAGGGTGGTGAGACACTGGAATAGGTTGCCTAGAAGTTGTGGATGCCTGGAAGTGTTTAAGAACAGGATGGATGGGGCTCCGAGCAACCTGATCCAATGGCAGGTGTCCCTGCCCATGGCAAGGGGGTTGGAACCGGATGATCTTTAAGGTCCCTTCCAACTCAAACCATTCTGTGATTCTATGAAACTACCAAGGGATGCTTTCCCTGCCCTGGCATGTCCAGGTACCTTGGCCTTCTTCATCTCAGCCACCTCTGCCTGCAGCTTCCTCAGCTCCCGCTCATAGCGAGACTGGTTCTTGAGCAGGCGAGCGTGCTCCTTCTGGGCTGCCTGGAGCTTCTGCAGGTCCCTGTTCATCTCCTTCAGCCGCTTCTCATAGTCTGCTTTGATCTTGTTGGCTTTCTCCTCCGTGTAGCACTCCATGGTGCCTGAGGGAGTGAGAAGAGGGCTTGCCATGGCCATACACACTGCCTGGAAGCACCAGGCACTGCTCCTTCCCCATCCCAGCAGACTCATCTGCTTTGGCTCCATCACAGGCTGGAGTCTGGGGGGCACCCACTGGAAGATATGGGTGAGGCCTCAGTGCAGGGTGGGGACAGTTGCTGGGCTGAGAGGAGCTGAAGACCTAGACTGACAGCCATGTTCATGGGTGATCCTACACTGCTAAGCCTAGAGATCAGCTACACCACTAGGTCTCTTTGGGGTTTTTATGTGCCCCCCTCATCAGCTCAGTTTCTCAAAGTGTTCCCACACTTCCTGCAGTGTTCAAGGCTAGAAGAGGGTTTGACTCAAGAGCCTCTCCAGTCACCTCTCCAGCTGCCACAGCTGGTCCTGCTCCCACAGCAACACAAGCAGGGTCTTGGGGTGTTCCAGTGTTGGCTCACACTGAGGCAGAGGGTTGGCAAAGCCCTACCAGAGCCAGCATTGCATGCAAGGGGTGGATGCTTTGGCTCTGAGTCAGCTGGGCAAGAGCAGGGACTGGGAGCCAATGCTGCAGGGATGGGATCCCATGGGTGAGGTGGTTCTTACTGAGGTTCTGCAGGACTCTATCCCGCTCCAGCTGCGTGTCCCGAATCTTGTTCTGCAGCAGGATCAGCTTCTCCTCGTACTGGTGCTTAAGGGTCTGCAGGCGCCGCTGACTGTTCTCCAGCTCATCAATCAGTTTCTGCTTGATCTCTATCTCACAAGTCAGATCTGCCAGGTCGGCCTGGAAATTCACAGCTGGAGACCAGTGGGAGACAGTCAGGGTGGAAGGGATGGGGAAGCATCACCCCCACAACCCCACTGAGCCACAGCACAAGGAGAGGGCAAAGGGAGCTGATGGGAACACACATTGCTGGGGAGTGGCTGCACCCCAAAAGTGTTGGAGGCTCTCTACAGCAACCTTGGTGCTTTTCCAAGCCCCTTTGAGGAGATACTGCTGGGGCGTCCCAGCAGACTCTCCATTTCCAGGACCAGAGCTCAGTGCCAGGAGACACCAGCAAATGCACCCCCATGTCCTGGGCTGCACGTGTGGCACTTTACCCTTCTCCTCTGCATCAGAGTCTGAGTCCACCAGGCTCTCTTCACTGCCCGAGTCCTCATCTTCATCCTCACGTCCATCCTCTTCCTCACAGCCACTCTCGTCCTGTTCCTCCTCCTCTTCCTAAGACATGAGTTCCTAACCTCAGCTTGCAGCAGGGCCTCTCCCTTCTCTCTGCAGCTCTTCCTTCCTCCAAACGTGCACTCACCCCACAGCAATGGGCTGCAGCCTCCACAACAGGAGAGCCTCCCACACAGGATGCCCAGGGGCTGCAGCACTATTTCTGGACCACCACTGTTGAGAGGAGCAGTTCTGTGCCCCATCCATCCTTGCAACCATCCCCTCCCATGTGAGCAGCACTGCATCACCCAACCCCCCTTCACCTACAGTTATTGAAACCAAGCCCAAAAAGATGTGGCCTCCTTGTTCCACAGCAGGGCTGGCTGGGGAGCAAAAATCAATCTGTTGCTCCAGGATGGAGTCCTCAGCTCAACAACCCCTCCAGCCTGCTTTCCAAGGGGCAATGACAATGATCCCCACCCAAACAGCCACCTCAGTATGAGCACAAAGCCTGCTCACCTCTTCCACCTCGTTCTCATCTGTCTCCTCCCCATTGTCCTGCTGCAGTTTCTGCCGCTTCTTAAAGGCTTCCTTCTCTGGGCTGGGGGAGAACAGAGAGGTGCTGGTGAGTCCCAGTGTGGGGGAGCCCAGGGATGGGTCCTGCCCCCCTTTGCCCCTCTGCTTTTGGAAAGTTTGAGGAAAACAGCCTCCCGGATCATGTGGTGGGTGAAAAGGAGATGAAAAGTTGGGGAGCACTGGGACAGAGACTCAGGCATCTTGGGCTCTGGCTTGGTGCTCTGGCTTTAGCACTGATGAGGGAAGCAGGACCTCACAGACACAGACAGGGACTGACAAGCAGCCTTCCCCTTCCCCACGCAGAGCAGCTGCCTTCACCTTTTTCTCTGTTGCCTCCTCTCTTTCTTTTTCAGGCGCTCCAGGTCCTGCTTGGCCCGTCGGAGAACATCAGAGGCCTCTGTCTCCACTGGAGCAGCAGGACTGCACAGACCAGCCAAGCCAGGTGCTGGAGAGGAGCCCATGGAGTAGGGAGGCCGGGAAGAGACACGGGAGAGGCTGCGACGCAGAGACTCGTTCATGGACTCACTCTCCAGGAGCTTTGTCCTAGGGAGTGGAGAAAGGATGTGGTCAAAGTGGGGACATCCCGTTGTCCCTGGAGGAGGGGATCTTGCCTGGTTTGAGGATAGTGTGAGGCAGTCACCACAAAGCCATTCCCAAGCATGTTGGGTTAAAAGGTCAGGATGCTGTAAGACAGGCTCCCAGGACCATGCAAGACACTGGGATTGACCCAGCTTTGGGAGTCCAGCAGTCGCTGGGAGACATATGACACTCTCACCAGCATCTTCCCCTCCATCAATGGCCACACAAAGGAAAGCAACGGCCAAGTCACTACCTGGCACAGAGGCTGGGACTCCTACAGCCCCAGCACACTCAGCTGCTACTCCACCAGGGCTTAGGACTCACCCTGGGAGGCTGAAGGCAGCGAGCTGTGAGCCACACCGGGGCTCAGATCCCACCACAGCACCCACTGGCTCAGGGACCCAAACAACTCCCAAGCCCCTGCACCCAGCTCACCTCAGCTCCTCAATCTCACGGATGTAGTTCTGGATGAGGGCACCAATGGCTTCGTTACCATCTCCTGCAGCAGCAGAGGCACGGGGGCATCAGGGCAAGGTTGGGGCTGCAGCACAGCACCCATCCCACTACACTGACCGGTCCGAGCCCACCACTCCATACACTGGCCCAGACTCACCTGCCTTGGCCAGCATCAGATTGGCCTCCTGGCTCATGAGGTGGGTGACCCTGCTGTTGATAGCATCGATGGCCTCCTGCATGGCCTTCACTCGCATGCGCAGGGTGCTGTTCTCCTTCTGCAGCATGGCATTCTCTCGGAACAGGTCGCTGTAGCTCTCAGAGCCATCCTCCCCAATGACCCGCTTGCCCTGTTGGGACAGGATTCACAGATTCACAGATATTAGGGGTTGGAAGGGACCTAGAAGATCATCTAGTCCAACTCCCCTGCCTGAGCAGGGTCACCTAGACCAAGTCACCCAGGAACAGATCCAGGCGGGAGTCCCTGAGGGGCAGGGAAACCTAGGATGTGGGGGATCACCCCTGCATCCCTGAGGGCAGCCTCAGCCACCAAAGCAGGGGTAGGGAGATATCTGTGGAGCAGGAAGGCTTGAGGTCAAGAGGCAGAGGGTGAGTGATGCTTCAAGGCTTCTCCCTGCCATAGCATCCCAAAGAGATTTGCCCAGGGTCCTGTCTGTGGCAGGACAGGAGCTGAACCCTCGGTTGCTAAGCCTCCTGATGTCCCCTAGCAATTACCCTATGAGGCAGAGGATGGTTGTCAGGAGGGTCTTTCCTGCCAAAACTACCTCAACACAAGGAGCTTTCTGGCCCTGCCTCCATCCCACCTCTGGGGGCTCTCTCAGCCACTCACCGCCTTGTACTCCATCAGCTCCATCTGCAGCCGGGCAATCTCAGCCCGCAGGGCACTGATCTGCTGACTTGTCTTGTCCTGGTTCACCACCACCTTGTTCTTGATGTTGCGAGCCCGGTTGGCATACTTGAGGGTGTTGAGAGTCTCCATGAAGTCCCGGTCAGATGGACTCACACAGGCAATCATGATGGTTTGGCTTGGGGAGGTGAAGGTCAGGATGAAAGGAGAGTCTCTTGTCACCCTGCACCAACTCATTACCTGGAAACTTGGGACCCAGCACAGCCTATGTGCCCCTAGACGCCCAACCTAAGCCCTTCTGTGCTTTATAATGAAGATATAAACTGGGTTCAGTCCCTCCCAGAGCCAGAGCACCAGCAAGACCCCATGAGCAACACATCACAAAGCCAACCTCCACCAGCCAGCCCACACGTGCCAAGACTGCAGGGGAAGGGTGTGCTTTTTGGAGAGGTATGCCCAAAGCAGGCAGGGAATTCAATCCATCCATGCTGGGCAACACCACCTGCCAAGTCTCAGATCTCAAGGTCTCTGGAGTGTTTTGCACCAGCTAATTCTGTCTGAGCTGGCTAATTGTGCCTGGAACTCAGAAGGAGCCAAGGTCTTCACATCTGCAAAATCAGGCACTGCCTGCCAGGGGCCACCCCCCTCTGTGAGGCATTTAAGTCCTGAAATAGCTCCTTCATGGCTTCACTGTGGCCATATCTGCAGGGGAACAACCCCTACAGTTGTCTCCCAGGGCTTAGCCCCAGTTTGGGACCTCCTTACCTGTTGCCTCCAAGGGAATCCTGCAGCAGACGAGTGAGCTTGGAGTCACGGTAGGGCACATGGACAACCTTCTTGCTCTGGTCTCCAAGGGCACTAATGACATTCCCCAAGGCCAGCTGCCAACACAAAGGAAACAGCCCCTTCACAGTTCAGCTCCTGCTGAGAACTCAGCTGTCACATAGCCAGTACATCCAGTCTGGGATATGTGCTGGGGCTTCCCCTGCAGCATTTGCTCCCTCCCCCAGGCTGTGCCTCTCTCCCACACGCACCAAGGGAGAACCCTTGTGCCCCCTCCCTGTAGTCCTGCCCTCGGCAGCAAGGCTGTGTCCTCACCACTGGTATTTTGGATTGTGCATATTCCTGCCTTCAGGGCTAGGTATCCTGAACTCCAGCAGAGACAGCAGCAACCCCAACAGACCCAGAGTGGCTCCAAGCAGGACCCAGGGGTATCCCAGGCAAGCTCTGCCTCCACCCTCCCTTTGCATGCCAGTGCCCACGGCCATACCAGCCCACAGTTGATGGAGATGCCTTCCTTTGCTCTCTCGCCAGTAGCACCTGTTCTCTTCAGCCTCTCTGAGCCAGCCAGGTCTACGAAGTGAAACTTGGCCGTGAGGGTCTCATACTCAGTGGTGGGCTGGGCTCCACCCAGAAGGCTGGACACCTCCCCATTCACCTGTAGCCAGGCAGAGATGGAGACAGTCACCACCACAAGATCTCCCTTAGACATCAGCAAAAGCCTGAGCATTCACCCTTCCCACTCAACCCTCGAGGATGAGGAAGAAGATCCCATCAGCAGCTTGCTCTGGGCCATCCTTTGGGCCAGACCATTCCTGCCTTGGATGGGATTTCTCCAGGGCAGCCCTGAGCTCCTGTTAATCGTGTACCTTGGCTATGACTGGAAAGAAGGCAAAGCCCTGCCTCTCTTTGCAAGACTTCAAACACTCTCCTCTTTCCAAGGGGCACATTGTCTGGGTATCAGACACAGGAGCAGCCCAGCTATGAGACAAAAGCTCTTCTCACCAGCTCTGGGCGGGTGCACACCCTCATCTGGCACAGGTGGATGGTGAAGATGGCATGGGAGCGGGAGCTCTGCACATTCATCTGGGTGCTGGCAGTGGTGCGGGAGAGAGCCCCCTGCTTTAGGCACTGGATCAGCTACAAAGACACAGAGCAGGGAAGAAGGAAACCTTGAAGCAGCCTTCTAGAGGATCAGGACACCAACCTGCTGCAACCCAACGGGCACATCAACCTCTCCCTAGGGGCTGCTTAACCCCCCCACCACCAACCCCTCACCTGGCTGTCCCCGTATAGCATACCTGTGGTTGGTGGGCACCCAGCTGCCGTCCCTCCTCCACATCTGCCCCATCCCACACCCACCTCGTCCTGGGAGCTGATGAGACGTGATGTGACCCCCGTGGTGTAGATGCTCCCACTGGCATCCTCGTGGATTTTGATGTTTGATTTACGGTGCCGTGCGTCAGGGTCACGGGTGCTGTCAAAAAGGTCCAGGATCTCCTCGTTGTAGAGCTGAGGAGGGTGGAAGCAGGTGTGGGATGAGCTCTGGTAAGCTGGAGGCTGCTGGAGCCCAGCACAGCTGGACTGGCAGGAGTGGCCTCTGCCATCCTGCTGCTGTGGTCCTGAAAGCCAGAGGACAGGTGGCCCTGCCCGGGGGTGCACGTGTGCGCTCAGGGATGGCTGACCAGGAGCACTGGTGCACGTGCAAGCACAGGAGAGGACACACAAGGTCACCTGTCTGCCCTGGGAGGCTGTGAGCTGCAGGTTGAGTTGGTTCCAGCTGCCCAGCCCTGGTCTGACCCTGGCCCACACAAGCAGCTGTGTGCCCAGGACACACTAGGAACTCTGTCCCCAGAGGCTGGGTGGACACGAGGGGGCTACACCTCCCCCCAGCCTCCTCTGCTCAATCAGGGAGCCCTGACCAGGCAAACCAAAAGAGCCCCTTTCCCACCACAATTCTCTGAGGTCACCTCTGACACGTGGAGAAGGGACAAGAGGGATCAGGGCATTTTGGACAAGCAGGGAAAAACCCTGATGCCCCAGAGCTGACATAAGATCCATATCTTGACCCTGCAGCACCCTCTTTCACTCTGGGGCGGAGGGAAAACCCTTGTCTGACTGTCCCCCTCCCTCCACTACTCAATGGCACACATCACCTTCTTGCACCTGCAGCCCAGTGCAGAGAGCAGGGTCACTTGAGGACCACAGGCTCCTGGCCAGCAGAGTGGATCAGACTAATCTGTCCCTGGCCACCCCGGATGCAAACAGACTCCCCAAGGGTTTAAAACCCACTGCCTGCTCCCAGGAGAGTCACAGGACAGGGATCAGCAGGGCCAAATCCTGTACCACTACCCCTGGTGACCTGTGTTTGATGAAGCCACGTGCCCACGCTGGCACAGGAGATTCATTATTGCCACAGGAGATTCATTATTGCCACAAAGCCCTCCCCAAGTTGCCTGGATAAGGGTGACTGTAGGACAGGCCTTGGTGCAGCAGCCCAAAAGCTCCTGTTTGATGTCCATGCTGGACCAGTAGGCAAATCCCTTGAGACAGTCTCCAACAGCCTTGGTCACCAGACAATAAGGCAAAAGGTTTTGACCTTTTTACTCTTCCTACACACAACAGGGCCCTTGCAAACCCTTCAAGCCCACCCCAGCTGGCAGATGCCTCCCCCCTACATTAGGGCTGTCAGTGTCCCACTTGGTATGACTGGCCTGAGGAGTGTGACCATGACCTGCTTTGAAACACAGCAGAGGAAATCTTCTTCCCATGCTCCACCACAGCCACTGGATAAGCATTTCTGAGGCTGTTTTGAAAGCCAAAACCACTAGAGGTCAGAGATGGTGAAGAGAGAAATCTCCAGGGCAGCTGGTGTGACCACCAGCAGAGCTGCTGCTCCAGCAGCATCCCCAGGTGCCCCTGGAATTGCACTGGACCTCTTGGTTTGCAGAGATGCTTCCTAGGATGGCCTGGAACATCCTTCATGTGTTCCAACCCCAGCTAACAGGGTCACCCAGCTCTTTGGGGCACTGTTGGGTCATCACAAAGCAAGTGGGAGAAACTGAGGCAAGGGCAACTACAGCTGGAGAGCAGAGGATTTCCTAGAGGGCAGATGGAAGGGGGAGCAAAGGGAGAGAGGGAAGTGTGAGAATGAGGGGACAGGCATTTGGCTGAAGGCCAGTACTCAACCCTACACCCAAGAAGGCAGGAGCATCCCAGCCCCAGCAGGGACTCTCTGGGAGGGAGAAAACCTGACAAGGTTCATTCTCCAGAAGGACTTCAGAACAGGCAGGAAATCTTCCCATTCCCAACCCAGCCCATTAGGTCCCCCAGAGGGGATTCCCACAAGGCCAGGGATGTTTGGGATGGCAGCTGGGAGCTCAGACAGGCCAAGTGGTGGGGAGGGATGGGTGGGATGGACACAACAGCACTATGGGAGCCAACAAGGGCCCTGCAGGCAGAAAGTTGACTGGGAAGGATTCCTCTGGCAAGGATGTCAGCCCTCCAGGCTAGAAGATGACTTTGGACATTGCTTCTCCTCTCCAGGCCACTACATCTAAAGAAACCCAGATGTGATGACCACCAAAGCCACACAGAGGTAACACCACAGCATGGAGACTCTCCCTCTACCTGCCTGTCTCCTCTGGGCTGCACCTCAGACTGGGACACCAGCCAGATGATGGTTTTCAGGAGCTCAGCTTTGCTAAACACTACCCTGTTTTCTCACCAGGTCCTTAAACCAGTTCCCATCTTGAACTTCTTTTCACTTCCACCCCAGGAGCAGCCCCCAGGGAAACTGCTGCTGTTCACAGGCTTTCTGGGACAAACTTCTCCAGGGAAAGAAACAGTTAATAGAAGAGACTTTTGAAACAGAGAGGCTAAAGCAGAGGCGGGAGAGGATGCAATGAAGCATTCTCAAGGTCAAAGATGCATCAAAGGACATGGGAAAGAACTCAGTCTTTCCTCAATAATGGCACTTTTTCCTCCCCTTGTTTCACTGGGAAAGCTGGTGTAGACCCAGGGGAGCAGGTATGCCACTAAACTGCACCTCAAGCAGGAGTAAGCAAGCCCAAAGCACAAGGGTAGGCTCCCTCCAGCCAAGAAAGTGCCACCTCAGTTTGTGGCCATCACAGGGTCAACAACATTGAGGTGCTTTGAGTCTCCTTTGCCCTGCCACGTGCCCCTGGCCACGCACCCGCTGTAGGGTTCAGCCAGAACATGAAGGACCCAAGGGAGCTCAGCAAAGGGCAGGGCAGGGCAGGGCCACGGTGTCAGCCAGAGCTGCTGTCACCCACCTCCAGGAACTGGGCGCTGACTTTGAACTCGGGCACTGCCACCCCCTGGCTCTGCGCCGCCCGCTTGCGCTCCTCGATGCCGCTGAAGAGGTGCCCGATGGCCCGTGGGATGATGCCCTGCTCCTCCTCAGAGATGTTCATGTCAAAGCCAGTGCCCATGGTGTAGGTCTTCCCTGCACCGGTCTGTGAAGAGGCAGTGGGGAGAAGCTGACCTTCCCAAGGCTCAGCCCCACACCTCCCCTGCCACCTCTGTTTATCCCTGAGCCTCTCTGATCCCCACCCCACCCATGCCAGGCCCTGCTGCAGCTCTCACCCAACCCAGAGACGAGTCTCTGTCCCCTCCACACCCAGCAGTTTACACACCCCCACCTTCCCTAACCTCTGCATGGGCCACCCCAGCACCCAGAGCCGCAGGGAAGCCCCGTGCCCATGCCAAGCCCAGCATGTACCTGGCCATAGGCCAGCACGGTGGCATTGTAGCCCTCAAAGCAGCCTTCGATCAGCTTGCCCACACACGTCGTGTAGATCTGCTCCTGCCACGTGTCCAGGTCAAAGACAAAGTCATAGGTGAAGGCCTTGTCCTTTCCCAGCAGCACCTGGGGTTCGCCGGGTGTCACCGAGGTGCAGATGTGACATCCCTCTATCTTCTCTTTGGGCAGCTGGGGACGGATCCTGTGGGAAGAGAAGCAGTCTGAGGGCAGCCTCGGGGCTCACCCCAGTCCTGGGGGCCATGAACGTGGCCCGTGCTGGAGCTGTGGCTTCACCTCTGCCTGCAGCATGGAGCAAAGGGTGCAGGGGATGCTGCAATTCCAGCACCCAGTGACAACTTTGAGTGGTTTGTGGCTGAGAAAAGAAGTTGGTGCATCCCACCAATGCCACCAGCCACTTCCACAGCCAAGGTGACAGGCAGGGTCAGTATCAATGCCCAGCCTGCACTTGTCCCAGCAGCTGCCAACACCCCAGCAGGGCTCATATAGGGCTGGCCACCTCCCCAGACCTGTGCTGCCTTATTCACCACGGTACCCACAACCAGGCAGTGAGCTCTGGGCTGCACACAGACCCTGATCAATACATTGAAGCAGCTGCCAGGGGCTTGCCAGGGTATGGGCAGGCAGGAGGCCTGGACTGCTTGCTCCCCAGGCAGTGAGATCAAACAGAAAGGCTTGAAATGCAAAATGCAGAACAGGTCGTGACCCCTCAGCCCCTCCTTGAGTAAGGTGGGTGAGTGAGGAGCCCAGGTGGGCACAGTGCTGCTTTGGCACGGGCACTGGCTCCAGGCTGGGCTGCAGCAGCTCTGGCTCTCGGTGCCTGTGCCTGGTCCCAGGGGACTCGTGAAGGAAAAGGGAGCTCAGGGCCAAGAGTTCTCACCAGAGCTAATGAGCCCACAGCTCCAACCACTCCCCCTGGGCACGGAACAACCACGGCTGTGAATTCTCCCGGGTCTGCACTGCCTGGCTGGCACTGCCCAGGGCTCTGCAACAGCCCTCGCCCCTTGCCAGCCTGGCTGGTGGTGAGCAAAGCTCTCAAGAACCAAACCCCACCATGTCTGGGGGAAGAGGGTGGTGTCCTCAGTGGAGCCTCCTGCTCACCCAGCCACGGGTGCAGCAGATGCCAGGGAACTGCTCTGAGTGCCCCGCGGCGTGTTCAGCTCGGCGGCCACAACTCAAAGCAGCTTCTGATGTGCTCAGCCCTAGACTGGCTCCTGTCGCCTTCCCAGGGTCCCACCCTCCTCCAGGAAAATTAACCCCAGCTTTAATTCTTTTTCTACCAAGGCGAGGTGCTTCTCCTCCTCCCCACCCACCCCAGACACTCAAAGCCATGGTGTCTCCAGGGAATGGGCAGTGGAACAAACGCTGGGATTTTTCTTTTGCCCTTGCAAGATAAATGGGAACAGAATTTTCAGCAAAAGATTTCTTGCTTTCCACACCCTGCCCCTCCCTGCCTTGCTCTCCGGGTAGTTAAGTAAGTGCAGGTGGGTTTGGAAAAGGGGATGAGCCTTGGAGGGGTGTGCACATGGGAATTTGCCATAGGGCATTTGGGGGATCTACTTCAAGCCCAGTCATGCTGGTCTGTCCCAGATATCCACACATTAACACCTCCCCCCTTCCCCAAACCTTGCTGTCCAGCCAGCTCTGAGCACCCGAGAGACCCCATCACTTGCCCTGGTTCTCACAGCCAGGGGAGCCATGGCAGCTGGAAGGGACCTCAACCTGCTCCTCCATGCTGTCCTATCTCCCCAGGGTGACTGGAGACGTGGGAACCCACAGGAGGGTCCTGGTCTCCAGTCAGTCATCCAGGCATCACTCTGGGCTGTCCTTGGGAGCTGCTGCCAGGGGCCATAGCACTGCAGGGATGGTGCACAGTTGGCACCCACCATCACAGGAAGTTTACATGGCCACCCAGAGACATCTCAGATGGTTTCTCTAGACCAGCACAGCTGCTCCTTTTGCTCCCCAGCATCTGATTGCCCCAGGTCTCCCACATCAGGCAGCCCCATCCTTGCCCTCCCAGGAGGAGCATCACCATGTCAGGCACTGGGCAATGCAAGACCCTAGTTGGGCTAGGTAGGTGTTCACATGTGGTGCCCGGGCTTGGCTTGAACTACAACACCCCCTTCAAACAGAATCTTTATGTTGGAAAGACCTTTAAGATGATCGAGTCTGACCATTAATCCAACTCAGCCAAGGCCACCACTAAGCCATATCCCCATGCACCACATCTACATGTCTTTTAAATGCCTCCAAGGATGGTGACTCAACCACTGCCCTCAGCAGCCTGTTCTGACCGTGACAACCCATTTGGCGAATAAATTTTTCCTAATCACCAATCTAAACCTGCCCTGGTGCAACCTGAGGCCATCTCTTCTATTTCTTGCTTCTTATTAAAAAATCCTGAGCCCCCCCCCCAGCTCCAGCCTCCTGTCAGGAGCTGTCAGAACCAGAAGGTCTCCCCTGAGCCTCCTGCTCTCCAGGCTCAACAAACCCAGGTCCCTCAGCTTGCTCCTCCCCACACTCCTGCTCCAGACCCTTCCCCAGCTCCACTGCCCTTCTCTGGCCACTCTCCAGCCCCTTAATGTCTTGAAATGAGAGGGCCAAAATGACCCCAGGATTTGAGGTTGCAGCCCAGGGGGATGATCATTTCCCTAGACTTGCTGGCCACACCATTGCTGGTCCAAGCCAGGATGCTGGTGGCCTTCTTAGCCAACTGGGCACACTACTGGCTCATCTTCAGCTGGATATTGCCACCATCCATGAGTTCTTTTCCATCAGGCAGCTTTCCAGCCAAACACGACATAAGAAGCTGAAGAGCCAACACAGGGGCTCTCCTGTCCTCAACCCTACTAGGTGATGCTGGAGAAGTCAGTGGTGCTTGCCATGCTCTGCCTCAGTTTCCCTATTTTGCAGCAGAGATCAGTAACTTTGGTGCATATGAAGTCACCATCTGAGAGCATTCTCACACTCCCTCTCTCTATCTTCAGCAAGAAAGATGTCGAGCATGTCCTGTCTGTCCATGGGTCTGCAAGAACTGGGTGTGATGCTGTCAGGGACCAACCTGTGGGATGATGGAGCTGCTCCCTCACCTGCATCTGGGCACAGCAAGCCAACCTGCCCTGTGCCTGGTCATGGGCCACCAGCCAGAAGGACTGTTTGTGCCCAGTACCACTGCAGAGCCAGACATGCTGGGGTGTCCTGTTCTAAAGGGCTGGGACACCCACAGAGAGCCTGTTTGGTCCCCTGGCAGCCCCTGGCACAGGCTGCTATGGTTACGTGACAATTAGGGACTTATCTGCTAAACAACAGCCAAAACAAGCAAGCACTGAACCAGAGGGGAGGGCTGCCTCACCCCCATCAGTCCTCACCACCCCATCAGCTCAGGCAGGAGCAGCCCAGAGCCCCAGCTCCACTGGGTGGCCTGTGCCCGGCTGTCCCCAGGCTGGCACAAGTGACTGCTTGTCCTTGAGGCCACACACAGGCTGCCCTGGGGCCAGCAAGATAATCAGCCCCAGCTGACAACCAAGCCTCAGCACAGGCAACACACCCTGGGAGAAGAGTCAGCAGGACCACGGAGCCATCAGGAGCCCAACCCTCCTCTCAGCTCCCTGCAAAGGCACAGTGACAAGTGACCTAGTGCCCAGGACAGAGCTGCATGGCCTCCGGTGCTTCTGCCAAGCAAACCTGGCTGCTTCCCAGCCCCGAGCACCCGCCACACAGGGCTGGGAGGCAGATGGACACACAGAGACAGAGGCACGGGCAGGGGTGCCCATCACTCCTTCCCGAACCCGCAGCTCTCACCGGGGTGGTGACAGGCGGCCTGGCAGGAGCCTGCCCGCTCCAGCAGCAGCATCCAAACCCAGCAGCACGAGTGGCATGTGCCAGGGAGAGCTCACGGCCGCCCGGGGACACAAAGGGGACCTCGGCTGGGAACCGCCTCATCGCTCCCCTTCCCTTCTCTGCAGGGCTGGCAGGCTGTGAAAGCTCCGTCTCCACGGCTGGGCTGCCGGGGCGACCGAGCATCTGGGAGGAAGAGAGGAGCGGGTCCCGCACCCCGAGGGGCAGGAGCTTCAGTGGAAAGCACAAAGACCTGGTTGTTCAGCACTGCTGACTTATGCCAGCGTTTGGTTGGCAGGGGGGAACCGGGCAAGGCTGGGAACAGAGCACTGGATGGGCCACCTCAGGGCAGGCAGCTCCCACGGGCAACCCTCGTAGGGGTGGCTCAGGGATCCCTCCACTCCAGCAGGATCACAGAATCATTCAGGTTGGAAAAGCCCCTTGGGATCATCCAGTCCAACCATTAACGCCAATCCACAAAGTTCACCCCTAAACCATCTCCCTCAAAACCACATCCAAATGACCCTCAAACACATCCAGGGATGGGGACTCAACCCCCTCTCTGGGCAGCCTGTGCCAGTTTCTGGCCACTCTTTCTGTGACAATTTTTCTTCTAATTTCCAGTCTCAGCCATCAGCCCATCAGTTGCCCATCCCAGCATCTCAAGCCTTGAAACCAGTGGAGGGGATGAGTTCACCCCAGCAGGCACAGCCAGTGTCCCCACGTAAGGGCAGCATCCACCAGCAGACACCACCCAGCCCTCCCCGTGCAGCGAAACTGAGCTGCTTCCTTGCACAGGAAGGCACAACTCAGCTGACATGAACTGCTGGGTTCATGCCCTCCTGTTACCCTCCTGTTCCTCTGCCTCTTCACCCAATTGCCTCAGTTTCTTTCCTCCCAGCCCATGCAAGGGGCTCCAGAGCATCCTTTGGTCCTCGGTGCTTTGCCAAAGTTGTGGCAGCACACTCCCGTAGCCCTCCTGCTCATGGCAAGAGCCACCACACCCCCCATCCCCACCAAAATGCCTGCACCCACAACCAGGCTCATGCCAAGCTCCCCACCCAGGCCACACGGCCCTGTTGAGGCACAGCCACCCCTGGGGCTGGGTGCCCAACCCACCTTGCACAGCCTGGCAGGAGAGGTTGGGCACAGGGGCAGAGGGGATCCAGCCTCACCACCCAGAATCATCCACCTCCAACAGGGGCTATCCCAGCTCTCCAGAGCCCCTCACTATCATTTCTCAGCACTGGTAGGAGGCTGCAGGGCAGCTTCTTCAGCCTAGGGGGTGTGGGCAACCCCTTATCTGCAACTGCAGATGGATCAAGCCTGCCCTGGCTAGAGCAGGGAGTTCTTGCCCCTCTGAGACTTCTCTAGGAGGGTGGGTGGTTGCCTGCAGACCACCTGCAAGGAGCCTTTGCTCTCCCCTCCTGAGCCAGAGGCCACTCAGCCAGGCAGTGCTGCCTTTCCAGAGAGCTGAGCTAGAGACCTCCACAGCATTTTCCCCTCTCTGTGCCAGGCCCCAGAGGCTCAGAGCCACTTGCTCTGGTCCACCCCATCTCCAGAGTGGCAGGGCTGCAGCAGGTGAGGGGCTGGGGCACTGGCCCTGTCTGGCTGCAGACACCACTGCTTCTGTGGGCTGGCAGAGGCTGGAGCTGGCAGACCCCAAGCAGCCATGCAGGTCGGCTGCTGGGGATGTGCCTGCCAGGGCAGGTGGGCTGGGCAAGCCCAGGCAGCTCCTGGCTCCGCTCCCCACAGTGCCCGTGTTCATTCTGCTCCCATCACCACACCCCCACTGCCCCACCCCCATACCCCCCACCCTCCTTGTGATCCCTCCAACCTCCCCAGCATCTCTCCCCAGACAGACCAGACTCCTACGCAGCCCACCTACCAGCCTCACTGCCCCAAATCTGCCCTCCATGCTCCACTGCTGCCCTGCAATCCCACCCAGCAGCACAGAGCAGCCAGGAGAGCAGCTCTAACACTGCCCTGTGCTCCTCTAGGACATCCTACGGGTCAAGGGCACCCTGGGCATTGTAAACCCCACAGGCAAGGCAGTGTGTGGCACACGGGGTGCAGCGTGAGGGTGGATGGGGCACTCAGCCTGGCCAAGCAGCTCCCCAGGCAGCCAGGTCCTGAAAGCATCACCAGGGTAAGATCAGAGCAAAGTGCTCCAGGATCCCTCATATCTCCAGGCCAACAGAGCAGGGGTGGGGCTGCCCACCCTCACCAGCAGACAGCAGCTCCCCAGGCCTCCTCTCAGCATGGCTTGAACCCGTGGGGGAACCTGCACCCTTAGCCAGGAGGAGATGCCCCTAATCCCATTTCTCCCTGAGCATGGGGTCCCTGGAAAGTACTGGCTGCCAAGGGCTGGCTGATGGCATCCAGGTTGCTTTGGACTCAAATCAAGACCAAGTTAAGCATTTAATTACTGCGGTGAGGAAGCAGGTCAGCAATCAGGGAAAATTGAATCAGGCTCCCAGGGGACTGCCAGGTCTGGTCGGCAATAGCTCCAATTAAGAGATAGAAGGAAGCACCTCCCAGCAGGAGGGAGCACAGCACAGGAAAGCACCAAGCTCAGCCTGTCCACAGAGACACCCACGTCACACCATCAGTGCCTGACACCACCAAAGGCCCAGGGCTGGCACAGCTGGACCAGCACCAGGGGCAAGATGGAGCTCCCCAGCTGCTGGGTCCCCACATCCCCTCAGCACCAGGCAGCCTGAGGACAGGCAGGTCCCAAGGGGCTGGATACAGCTCAGAAGGACAAGCCTCCATCACACATCATGGCCTGAGGAAGCAAGTCCAATACAAATCCTCTGCATGGATGTGCTGCCCAACCTGCTCCCTGTGGGGCAAACCCTGCTGCCATGAACCTCAGAACCCCCTGGGTCCTCACTAATCCTCCTGTTCCAAGCTTTCCCAGGCTTAGGGAAACCTTTAAATCAGGCCCTGGCAGACACCATGTGCTGCTTATTAGCTCTGGCAGGAGCACACTGGTGCTGAGCCACACCATCTGCTCTGCACAGAGACCCACCACATGTTGGGGATGAGGGACATGCTGCCTCCATGGGGACTTAGCACCCAGGAACACCCAGTCCAAAGCAGCAGGCAGAGACCAGCAGGGCCTGGGGGAGGTACAGGATTGTGTTTTCCCCAACCTATAGGGGAGCAGACCAAAGCTGGGATGTCCCTGGACTCTTCCTTCACCCCATAAGCAACTGGCAATGCCAACAGTTCCATCCTGAACCTGCCCAGGAGGCTTGGAAAGACCATGAGAATGTGTGCAAACGACCCAGGACAGTCACCCACAAAAGGCTGCAGAGCCCCAGAAGCCCAGGCAGGGTGGAAGGCTCAAGGAAACACGTGTGGTAACACACACAACTCAACATACACCCCAGCAGGGCCCCTGCTCCCCTCCAACCACACAGGAACAGTCACAAAAACACCAGCTCAGCAGTAGCATCAGCAACTAGCAGAGAGTGATAGGAAACCATCTTCACCAGGAGGTTCTGGGTCTGATGGGCCACCAGTTTGCCCTGCAGGGGCACAGAGATGCCCACGGGTCTCAGAGACAGATGGACACACTCCCCCATCCCAGTTCTGCACCCTGGTACCAAGACTCCTATTTCCTCCCAAGATGCCATGCAGGATAAGGCTGCCAGCCTCACCTGGCCTCACAGCAAAGCAAAGGACAAAGGGACATGCCAAGGCAGCACGGAACCAGCTCCTGGAGGGAAAGGATGGAGGGCAGCTGGGTGCCATCCCTCCTGCCAAGCCAAAGCAGAAACCCTTCAGCATCTGACCAGGGCAGGGAGTCACCCTGTATCCTGCTCATCTCCAGCAGCAGATCCAGCCAGCAGCTGCCCTCACAATCCACCACATCCCCAAGCAGCTGGCTGTTTAACCAACGATGCTGTTTTGACAGCCTGCAGCCAGAAACAGTCCCGTGGGACCCCTGGGACCACAGCCCTCTCCCCCCACCCCAGCAGGAACAGTGTGACAGCAGCCTGGCCAGGGCTGGCTCATCAGCACTGGGCTCAGCAGGGGTATCACCTTCCCTCTCCTGGGGCCAGGAGCCATGTTCTCAACAGCTTTGTTTAAGGCATCATCTCCTGCAATTTCCTTTTGTCCCCAGTTCCACTGCTGGTGCATGGAAGCTGCAGCCAGCTCTGTCCTCAGGCTGAGACAGCCCCAGCCTCCCGAGTTCCTGAGGCTTCCAGACATTACCTATTTAAATCCCTCACTGATAGGGTGCAGACACTGAAAGCCTCTTAAAAGGTGCTTTGCCCTGCTGAATGCCGCAGGAGGTGGTGTCTGTGTGGCACTGGGGGGGGGCACAGCCCCTCTTCCCCCACCTGTCACCTCTCTCTAGACCATGGCTGCCAATTGAGTGCTGGGCAAGTGGGCACACCCCCCCCACATCACACCAGGGCTGAGAAGCCTCAAAGTGAAAGCAAAGAGCTGCTGCTCACACAGCACAACAACAAAACAGCTCCCATCCACAGATGGGGCACCCCAGGGCTGGGCTGTGCTGTGCCATTGCAATGGGACAGGCTGTCCCACACATCCCCGCAGAAGCCAGGCACATCCCATGCCCACGTGGCAGGTTTGCCTCCTCTCTGCCCTGCATGGTCCTGTGACATCTGAGCAGAACCAGCCCAACACCAGCCTGACCTGACAGGAGACAGTGACCCCCCCAGGACCACACCAAAGGGGCTCAGAGCTGCTAGAGCACCACAGTGATGGTGGGCAGAGAGTACCAGGCTGTACCACCCTTCTCCATACTAGGGCCCTTGGGCAGCATGTGCACCAGCATGGCACGAGTTGGAATCACATCACCTCTCCACCTGAACCCAAAACTGCCCTGGGAGGAGCCAGTTTGGAAGGTCTACAACAACTCCACCTCCTTGGCACCGAGCTCAGCAGGTCCCAGAGGCTTTGGATGAACAGAAACCATCCCCAGGGTGAGGAGCCCTGGCCACTTGGCAGCAAAGATCCTGGAAGGGCCAGGAGCCCATCTGATGCCAGCACCTGGCCTTCACCAGCATGCTCCAGCTGAGACCTTGCAGGGCACATGGTGAGGGGTGCATGAGTCTGTCCCATCCCAAGCATCACATTCCCATCCATCTTCCCGGAGGAGGAGGTGGGAGCAGCTGGAGACTGGCAGCACTGAGGTGCCAGTGCGGGGCATCGTGGCAGGAGTGTGGATGAGAGCAGCAGAGCCCTAGAGGCTGGAGGGTTTAAATAAACTTGAAATCCGACTCAACTTCCTTCCCCAATTTCTCAAGCTCAGTTTCCTGCGTCTCCACAGCCAGCCATGTGCACTCAGGGGTTGCCACCTCTTCAGTGAGCTGAAAGTGCCCTCAGGAAGCATTCTGCAGCCAGCCCAGCATCTCAGAGCTCCCCTAGCCAAGGAGTTTAATGGCCTCTGGGTCAATACATGCCCATCAGCCCTTCCTGACACAGCAAAACCACCCAGCACAACAGGGCTGGGGCTCCACCTCCTGCAACCAGCACATCGAGTCCCTCTCCCCCCACCACCCCCCCTCCCTGCTGCTGCAAGAGCTGACAGCACCTGACTGGCACCTTGGGTGCTGCAGGGAGGGTGCTGTGGTGGCTCTAGGGAGGAGCAGGAGCCTCAAAAACAGCTGTGCTCCCGGGTGGAGGGCACCAGTGGGCAACCACTGAGCTGGCTGCATTGCAGCCACCCATTTGAAGGTGACCTACAGAAGGAAACAGCAGTTGCTGCCATCCCCAGTCTCAGGAGGAAACCTCCCCCAGCAGCAATGGGTGAGGGCTCCAGGGTCACCCCACACAGCTCCACAGCAGCAGGCAGCAGCTTCCTGCACGACACCGTGAGGCTGGCACAGAGCATGTGGGCACCCCACAGCCCGTCCTCCCCAGTGGGCTCCCACAGAGCTGGCAAGCTCAGACATGCCCACGAAGTGGCACACCAGGCTTAATGCTGATGGGCAAGTGAAGGCAGACCCTGCCCGCAGGGAGGATCCAGCCCTGCCCTTGCAGATGGTGCAGGTACAAACCAGCCCCTGGGCCAGGTGGAGATGCTGGGCCTGCATTTCTCTCTGCCAACAGCAGAGCTGCAGCTGGTACCAGCCATTTCACTTCTCACAAGAAGGAAGCCTAAATAACAGCCCTGTGCCCCAGTCAGTGGCTCAGCACCCCGGCCCTTTGGACCCTTGCTGCCAACGAGGTGAAGTTGTCAGTGAAATGCCACACCACCTCTCCTGCCAGGCCAGCAGAAGCAGCAAGAACTGGGGTTCCCCCAAGGACAGCACAGCCCCACTGTCCCTGTTCCTTTGTACTCACTCCTCCCACCCCAGGGCCTCTGTTAGGTCCCAGAGACAGTTCCAGTGGCTGCGGCACCTCGACATTGGCTGGAGCATCTCCATCACCCAGCATCTAACCCATAGAGCAGCATACACTGCCTTCCTCCAAAGCCCCCATCGCTTTCCAGCATCCCTGGACACAAAGACCCCAAAGAAATGGCACAGCTAGCACATCCATGTTATTATAAAGGAGCAAAAGGGGAGCTTTGATCCGTGCCCTGTCGCACCTCAGAGGCCTTCAGCCCCCATGCTCTGATGGCCAGGGGAGGTGGGCTCTGTGGGCAGGTGTTCTCAGCAGGTAGGGGGTCTTTGGAGGCTCTCACAGCCCAGCTGCTCCTCTGGCAGAGTGTCAGGAGCACTCACAAAGGAAAATGTCACTCTGCTCCCAGCCCAGGGCAGGAGGGGACCCATCACCACAGTCCCCCCGGGGCTGCTTTCGTAGAAAAAGGTGGTCGGGAGAGTGGCTCAGCCATTGTGCACTCAGCTCAGCCTCAGGACTGCCCTTCCCACACGGTGCTTAGACCTGCTGGCTTTGTCTTGCAGCCTTCTTGCTCCCAGCCCTCCTCCTTTGTCCTGCCCACTCACCTTTCCCCGTCGCATCACCCCAGCTTCCCAGCACCCGCTGGCTGCACCAAGTGGGATGCCAGCTCACTCCCTTGAGGAAGGGGTAGGAGAGAGCTGAATGTCCCCCATTCCACCCCCCACACCCCCTGATCTTGCCATGGACACTCCAGCCCCACTGCAGTTCAAGTCATCCCCTGGTTGTGATCCCCTCCCCATGCATGGGACAGTCCTCAACCCCAATGCTGACAGAGGTCAAAGGGATTAGGTGGGAAGAGCCCAGCAGAAATAACTTCACAGCCACCATGCCCAGGAGCACCCACTCCATCTCCTGAGCATAAAGAGACCCCAGCCTTGAACTGGGCCTTTGTTCAAAGGCTTTATCACAAGAGAAATGCAGGATGGAGGACGGGAAGAGTCCAGTCAGCAGGAAATCTCCACCCCCAATCACCAGCATCACTCTCTTCCCGGGTCAGTGTCGTGGCATGGACACCCATGCCTTGACACAGCCCTGACCCAGCACAGCCACACCAGCAGCACCCACGTGAGAGGGATGTTGTCACCTCCTCTGCAGCTCCTCCATCCCTTAAAACAACAGCCTGGCCCCAATTCTCAGCCTCTCAAAAGGAGCAAGGCAGAAAAACATCATTGCCTGCTTCCAGGACAGGAAGATTGGACTGGCAGGCAGAGCTGGGAGGTGTCCTGGTGCACACAGACACACACTCACACAGACACACACACAGCCCCACACCCATCTGCTCTCCCTCCATCAGCGATGCTGCACCCAGCATCTTTTGTGCTCTTGCTCTGCTGTCAGGCAGGGACCAGCCAGGGCACAGTCCTCTGCAAATCCTCTTCCTAAGACTACCAGAGCCACCCTGCACACTGCCATCAGCACCCCCATCCTCCTCCTGACCTTAAGGATGTGGACAGGACCACATGCCTTGCCCTGTCCTGCTCTCCCAGGGTGACCCCCGCAGCCCCACGGCTGCAGCTAAGGCAGGCACAGGCAGATGGTCCCAAGGGGACCCGACCGGCTCTGCTCTGACACCCTGCAGCCGGGCCGGGCTCTCTCTTGCCCGGAAGGCTGCGGTTCCCCCGGCGCAGGCTCAGGACAGGCAGGGGAAGCCACAAGCCCGGTCCTTTCCCCACGCGGGACGGCAGCTCCGGCCGTGACAGCCGGGCAGGGTCCCTCCCTCCCTCCTCCTTCCCCGCTGCCTTCGGCGGGGCTCGGACCCCTCCATCCCTCCGGGGGCTCCTTTCTCCTCTTGGGGCAGAGAGAAGCAAAAAGCCTCCGGTCTGCGGGACCCCAGCGGCTGTGCACAGAATGCACCCAGGCTGGCACGGCGTTAACAAAGAGCCCCCCGCTTTCACCCACCCCCGTGGGGCTCTGCAGACGATGCCGGGGGGGGGGGGGGGGGGGGGGGCTCCCCCCTCCCCCCCCACCCCTGGTCACTATTTAAGGCCCCTCCCCGGAGATGTCCCCGATGTCCCCAACCATGGCCCGGCCCTCGGCCCTGCTCCTGCTGCTCTGCCTCTGCCTCCCAGGTGGGACTGGGATGGACTGGGAGGGACTGGGAGGGGCTGGGAGGGAGACTGGGAAGGAGTTGGGGGTCCCCATCCCGCCTGGGGGGGACTGGGAGGGACTGGGATGGAGACTGGGATGGAGTTGGGGGTCCCCATCCTACCTGGGGGGGACTGGGAGGGACTGGGATGGAGACTGGGAAGGAGTTGGGGGTCCCCATCCCACCTGGGGGAGACTGGGAGGGACTGGGATGGAGACTGGGATGGAGTTGGGGGTCCCCATCCCGCCTAGGGGGGACTGGGAGAGAGACTGGGATGGACTGGGATGGAGTTGGGGGTCCCTATTTCACCCTGAGGGGCACTGGGATGGACTGGGACTGGGATGGGAACTGGGATGGATTGGGAAGGACTGGGTTGGAGACTGGGATGGGGTTCCCCATCCAACCCGGGGGGACTGGGCTGTGGACTGGGTCAGACTGGGAGAGACTGGGTTGGAGGGCTGGGTTCCCCTTCCCACCCAGTTGACTGAGATGGGGACTGGGATGTACTGGAGGGGACTGGGATGGGGACTGGGATGTACTGGAGGGGACTGGGATGGGGACTGGGATGTACTGGAGGGGATTGGGATGGGGACTGGGATGTACTGAGGAGGACTGGGGGGGACTGGGATGGGGACTGGGATGTACTGGAGTGGACTGGGATGGGGACTGCATGGATGGGAGCGGGCAGGGAACTGGAAGGGACTGGGATAGAGACTGGAAGGGACTGGGATAGAGACTGGAGGAACTGGGAGGGACACTGGTCGAAACTGGGACAGAGACTGGGCTGGACTTGGGGCGACTGGGAAGGAGTGGGATGGACTGGGAGGGAGCGGGATGGAAACTGGGAGGGAGCAGGGATGGAAACTGGGAGGGAGCGGGGATGGAAACTGGGAGGGAGCAGGGATGGAAACTGGGAGGGAGCGGGGATGGAAACTGGGAGGGACTGGGGCGGAGGCTCAACGGACTGGGACGGGAACCGGGAGGGCCCGG
>JAOEGS010004191.1:8813-23150 GCA_025447755.1 Corythornis vintsioides
TTCCATTGGACTCTCTCCAGAAGATCCCTGTCTCTCTTGAATCAGGAAGCCCAAAAGTGGATACAATATTCCAGGTGTGGCCTTACCAGGGCAGAGTAGAGATGGAGGCAGAGTAGAGGTGGAGGAGAACCTTTCTCAACCTCAGTTTTCTTAATGCACCCCAGGATACCACTGGCTTTCTTGGCCACAGGGGCATATTGCTGTCCCATGGATAACTTACTATCCACTAGGACTTCAAGGTCTCTCTCCATGGATCTCCTTTCCAACAGGACAACCCCTCATCTGTACGGCTGCTTGGTGTTATTCCTCACCAGATGCAGGACTCTACATTTGTCCTTTTTGAACGTCATGAGGTTCAACTTTGCCCAGATCTCTAGACTGTCTAAATATCACTGGATAGCAGCACAACCTCCTGGTGTGTCAGCCACCCCTCCCAGTTTCATATCTTCAGTAAACTTGTTGAGGTTACACTCCATCCCCTCATCCAGGTATTTGATGATATTGAATAAAACTGGACCCAGTACTGATCACTGGGGAACACCACTGGCCATAGGCCTCCAGCTTGACTCTGTGCCACTGATCACAACCCTCTGAGGGGTTGATCACAACCCTCATGGAATGATTAATTACAGCTAGAGCACTGTAATTGTCCGAGATATATTCTCAAACACTGTGTTGTAGGTACCAATTCACATAGGCAACCATCCTATAGCCTTTTCTTTCTTTACCACATTATGAGTTTCACACTTAAAAGTTTTATTGTATAAATACTATGATCTATAAACCCTATGGAAAAGGTGGAGAAAAGTATTCATAGCAATGCCTGAAATACCCAGTTCCAGAATATATTTGAGATCTGGTATTTTTGACATTACAGTCAATTTATTCTGTGTTATTAGTATTTTAGAACAAGGAACTCAGACTTTAAAAACAACGAGATTTTCAAAGGATGAAGGGCATGAAACAAATGATGAATATTTAGCATTTGCTGGCATGGTTTATATACACAGACCCCTATCTATGTCAGATCAATCACACTGAGTATCTCTGGAGGCTTCCAGCAGTCAGACTTAGACATGTACCTTTTCAGAGTTCAGCTGCATGTTACTTAGTACATGTTGGTGATCAGTAAAAAAAAATAAAATAAAAATTTTCTGGTAGTATCAGGGTATCTTTTGGGATGAAACCACTAATATTAGAGCATATTTGTATTTATTGTAGTACTGATGAGTACTGATGAGTTTGAGCAATTCTTGTCATTAATACTGGAAAGAAATAATAGAAAAAACTAATATATAGTGCTTATTCAAAAATATGCCTTCAATTTCTTTGTCCTGACATGTCACATATGTTTCATAAAGTGAAAAAAATGCACAGAACAGTTTGTTTTATTGTGGGTGATTGCATGGAGGTATGCAGCAGTGTCGTATGTTTTATGTCTCATTCATCTTCAGAGAATAGCAGGGCTGTCATAACTTGCTATGTCACAGGGTTAATTCTGTGCTTTCTGGAAGCAGGACAATAATTTGTGTTTTGTGTGACATTGTAGTCAGTACTCCGGGTAGCAACTGTACATTAAAGAAACAAAGAAGAAGGTTCTAAGTGTATATTTGTCTCCTAATTCTTCTCTGGTCTGCCCTGCTTCCATGATGTTACTGTAGGACATGATATAAAATGCAAATATACCCACAGTTGAGGATGGGATACTGAGGCTGTAGATAAACCAACAGTCCTGATATCAGGATCTCTTGTCCCTCTGGCAACCAGTGGCTGCTCCTGCTGGCATGTCTCCCCCTCCAGTTATGCCACCATAGATACCTGTGAGGGTCTCCCATAAATTCACTCAAGAAACTTGTCTGAAACTAGAACTCTTTATTTTGCCTTTTTTTTTTTTTTTCTTGGCTGGATTACTACTCTTCAGCTCCCATCAGAGCCACACAGTTTTGTCAGCACAGTGAAGGCTGGAAGCAGAGAAAACCACCCTCAGACATGAGCACTTTCTGGTGTGGAATTACAGTCTGAGGTGGAGACTGAGCAAAACCCTGTTTAATAAGAAAGGCTGCAGCATCAGGCAGCCAACACTGATGCCACAATCTGCTCAGTCCCGGAATTTGGCAGCTCACTGCAAGTTGTCTTGCTTGGCTTCTCAGTGTAAGGTGATTCTGCTGCTGCAGTTTAGCTGCTCACATCATGTTTAGGTGGGCCCTACACAATGTGCCAAAGGTCATGTCGAAAGTCTGCAACACAACTAGAAATTTAAGATACTCCTCACATGCTTTAGGATCCCACTTTGACAGTGATGTGTAAACATGACTAGCAAAGCATGGGTTTAGGTTTGAAAAGAGGAAAAGAAGTGACAGCATCAGCCTGCACAAAATAGTGCTAAAGATCTTATTTTTCTTAAGAGGAGGAAAATAAGGGCACAGTTGTCCATCTTACACACCCTGATTCTTGTTTTTATAAACAGGATTGGTCAGTAAAGGAAAACAGTTCACATTGTGTTTTAAAGGTACTGCACTATGGGAGACTGGAAAGGTTCTGAATGACGATTCATGGCTTATTCCACAGGATTCATGGCTTCTTCCACAGCTACTTTTTTAAGGCTTGTCAGATAAATGGACAAATGTATGATAAAAGTACATTTAATTAGCCCTGTTCCCTGAAATTATGCACTGAAATAAAATACAGTTTGTACCATATGCTTCTTTGTGATTCCATTAAGTGTATACTGTCTGATACAGTAACTATAAAGAAGTGAGAATTGTGCATAAAAAGTAATAGGCTGAATAAAGGGGAATGTGACAGGGAAAGGTACTGTGTTAACATAGTCTGTCTGACCTTAATCATACCTTTAATGCAAAGTATCTCCTTAAAAGAACTTCTTTTTTTTTTTCAAAGCTTCTCCAAAAGAAATGAAAGTTGCAATTACTGCCTGTGTTTTAGCTTTCCTTAGAAGACCAAGCAGCTCATATTTCTCTGTGTCTACTGTTTGCATAAGTTTCCTTTTGCCTGCACTACCAGCCTGTCTTCTTTGTCTTCAAAATCTGTATTAGATTAGGCAAAACAGTGCTACCAAAGGCTGGGCATTGAGCACAAAGACAAGACAGTCATCTTTAAACACATTTCCTGGTTTAGTTGACATATGGGTTTATTGCCATGGCTTATAAATTGTCACCTGTAATGGTGAAATAGAGCTCCATAACCTGAACTTACACTTCAGAGTCTAATCTTTGTCTCCAGCTATCCCTCAAGAGATAGTGAGCAAGTGGCCATTTATCTCTGTTTTTTGGGGTTTTTTTTGATTGTTTTTTTAATACTCTGATACAGACTTTATAATAACTCCAGAATTACAATTTGCCTTGAAGGGAAAGAGGAGAAACATGATACAAATTTGTAAATGAACTCTTGGTCCCAATACTGTAAGCTTGTTTCCAGACACCAATAGACTTTATCCTGCCAGCAGGTTTTAAATTCAAAGTTTTGGTAATATATAAAACATTTACCTTTCTCAAACCCAGCTTTGTGACACTCCATTACTGTAATTTCCATTTCCAGCTTGGCAATACCAATAAATAAAAATGAGAAAATGCTGCGGTCACCCGTCTCTCCCCTCTCTGATGCATCAAAACACAAATACTCCAACGATGATTTAACTTCCTCCAGCAGACCTAATGGCAGCAGTCTATTACCTTCCATCTCCTCCAGCAAAAAGCATAAGGGTGAAATCCAGTCACAGCCACATCCCGGAGACTTCAATGTAAGTTTATGCTGCTGTTCACAATATAAAGCCTAGCTGTATATTTTTCACTTTGTATTTCAGTCTGTGATAGTTTTGCAGAATGTTATGCAAAAAAAAAAAAATCTAATAAGGAATGCTGCACTGTAAGTTCTGTTTCTCTGGAGTTTAGCAAGGCACAGAAGAAAAGGGAAGAGGAAAGGTTGTAAAGTAGGCAAATAGTAAAGGCTGCATAAGCAAAAGGTAAAAGCGAATGGCTTTTTTTTCTCCTTCAGATGGAACAATCCTAGTTCCCTCAGCCTCTCCTCATAAGTCTTTCCTTTCAGCCTCTTTCAGTCTCTTCACCATTCTCTTCATTCCCCTCTGGACCTACTCCAGCACCTCAGTATCTTTATTGAGTGCGGGGCCCAGAACTGCACACAGTACTCGAGCTGAGGCCTCACCAGTGCTGAGTACAGGAGGAGAATCACATCCCTAGTCCTGCTGTCCACACTATTCCTGATACAAGCCAAGATCACATTAGTCTTCTGTGCCACCTGGGCACACTGCTGACTCATGTTCAACCAATTGTCAACCAGTACTCCCAAGTCCTTCTCAGACAGGCTGCTGTCCAGCCACTCATTCCCCAGTCAGTAGAGCTCCGTGGGGTTATTGTGGCAAAAGTGTAGGACCCGGCACTTGGCCTCGTTGAACTTCATCCCTTTGGCCTCAGCCCATCGACCCAGCCTCTCCAGGTCCCTCTGCAGCATCTCTCTGCCCTCCAGGAGATCAACAGTCTGCCCCAATTTAGTGTAATCTGCAAGTTTACTAAGGGTAGACTCAATCCCCTCATCCAGGTCATCAATAAAGATGAGGAATAGAACCTGGCCCAGTACTGAACTCTGGGGTACACCACTAGTCACCGGACACCGAATGGATGTGGCACCATTCACAACCACTCTCTGGGCCCTGTCATCCAGCCAGTTTTTGACCCAGTGAAGAGTGCCCCTGTCCAAGCCACATACTGTCAGCTTTTCCAGGAGGATGCTGTGGGGGACTGTGTCAAAGGCTTTGCTGAGGTCTAGGTAGACCACATCCACAGCCTTCCCCTTGTCTTTTCAGCAGGTCACCCAGTCATAGAATGAAATCATATTGGTTAGGCAGGACCTTCCCTTCCTAAATCCATTTTGACTGCACCCGAGCCCCGGGTTGTCTTGTATGTGCTGCTCAAGGGCAATCAGAATGTTCCATAACCTTGACAGGCACTGAGGTCAGGCTGACAGGCCTATAGTTCTCTGGATCATCCTTCTAGCCCCTTTTGTGCATCGGCGTCACACTGGCCAACATCCAGTCATCTGGGACCTCCCCAGTTAGCCAGGACTGGTGATAAATGATAGAGAGAGGCTTAGCTAGCTCTTGTGCCAGCTCCCTAAGAACCCTAGGGTGAATCCCATCCGGACTCATAGACTTGATAGGATTCAAGTGGCACAGCAGGTCACTAACTGCTTCCTCCTGGATTACAGGAGCCATATTCTGCTCCCCATCCGTGCCTACTAACTCAGGAGCCTGGTTGTCATGAAGATAGTAGATTTTTGTGTTAAAGACTGAGTCAAAGAAAGTGTCAAGTATCTCAGACTTTTCCTTGTCTTCTGTTACTATGTCCCCCCCTTCATCCAATAAGGAATAAATGTTTTCCCTGGCCCTCCTTTTATTATTAATATATTTGTAGAAGCATTTTTTATTATCCTTAACAGAACTGGCCAGCTTAAGTTCTAACTGAACTTTTGCATCTCTGATTCTCTTTCCACATGACTTGATAATATCCTTAAATGCTTCCTGTCTCACCTGCCTCTTTCTCCAAAGGTGATACACTCTTTTTTTTCCCCTGAGTTCTTTCAAAAGTACCTTTCTCAACCAGGCCAGTTTTCTACCCCACTGGCTCATTTTTCGGCACACAGGGACTGCTGCTACTGTGCCTTCAGAATGTCATTCTTAAAGTAAGCCCAGCCTTCTGGGGCCCTTTTATTTAGGAGGGCTGCTTCCCAAGGAATTCTCTGAGTCAGCATCCTGAATAGTCCAAAGTCATCCCTCTTGAAGTCCAAGGTAGGGGTTTTGCTGACAGTCCTCCTGGCTTCACCACATATAGAAAATTCTATCACATCAGGGTCACTGTGTCCCAGACAACCTCCAACTAGCACATCTTCTACCAGCCCTTCCCTGTCCATAAACAGTAGGTCTAGTGGAGCACTACCCCTGGTAGGCTCACTTACCAGCTGCAACAGGAAGTTGTCATCCACACTTTCCAGAAACCTCCTGGACTGCCCCCTTTCTGCTGTGTTGTGCTTCCAGCAGACATCTGGTAAATTGAAATCCCCCATAAGAACAAGGGCTAGTGAACGTGAGACATCTCCAAGATGTTGAAAGAATGCCTCATCAGTGTCTTTATCCTGGCCTGTAGCAGACTCCCACCAGGATATCAACCTCATTGGCCTTTCCCTTTATCCTTATCCATAGACATTCCACCTGGGTATGTCCAACATTGAATTCACAACAATCAAGGCATTCCTTAACATATAACACTATCCCTCCACTTCTCTTTCCTTGTCTATCCCTTCTAAAGAGCCTGTAGCCACCTATTGCAACACTCCGACCATGCGAATTGTCCCACCATGTGATGGCAATTATATAATGGTTTCCCTAATGCCCAATAGCTTCTAATTCCTTCTGTTTATTTCCTATGCTATTCATTGGCATATATGCACTTAATCTGAGGTACAGGTATTGCCTCCAACACCAGTATGACCCCCAAGGTTTATCTCTATCAGAGCTGTGTATGTCCTACTCCCCCTTCAATTCTAATTTAGCGCTCTCTCAGTGAGGGCCATTAACTCTTGTGAGTAAATCCTTTTCCCACGCTTAAATAGATGTACCCCATCTCCTGCCAGCAGGTTCAGTGTCTTGTATACCAAGCCATGATCAAAGAACCCAAAATTCTGTCTGTGGCACCAGCCCTGGAGCCAGATACTAATCCATGAGATTCTCCAGTTTATTCCGTTATTATTTCCTATGCCTGGCAAGATAGAAGAGAAGATTACTTGGGCTCCTGAGTCCTGAATTAGTCTCCCCAGTGCCCTAAAATCATTCATGATTCCCCTCAGATTTTTTTGTCACAATTTCCTTACTACCTATCTGAAAGATTAAGAATGTGTAGCAATCAGAGGGGTGTACTAGGTTAGGGATCTTTTTTGTAAAGTCTCTTATCCAGGCACCACAGAAACAGCAGACTGCCCTATGGATTGGGTCTGGCCGACAGATAGGACCCTCCATTCCTCTGAGGAGGGAGTCACCAATGACAACTACACTTCTCATTTTCTTGACTCAAGAGGTTGTCATATGAGTATCCTGTCTTGCCTTGGGTCACTCCTCCAACCCACAGACTATCATCAATGCCATCATTAGCATGCCCCCTCTACCTCCAGAGCCTCATACCTATTCTACAAATGTATCTGAGGGTGGGGGTGTGTAAGGGGAAGGGGGGCACCTGCAACCACAAGCAGGCATATACATATAAATACATACAAGCATACACACATATATATACACATACAAGCAGTATACATACATATACAGATTTTTTTATTTTTTTTTTTTTAACAGCAGAGGGGGGAAGTAGAAACTGTACAATTAATTTTGGGCACTTTTTTTTAAAAAAAGGGGTTATAAATGCTATGCTTCAAGAATGTCTCACAGGTGCTTTTGATAAATTGAAATTAATTACATAGAAATAGTCCAATAAAAAGGCATTTTAATATAGCATAGTCATTCATTTATTTTTTAATGGTTTAAATGCAATTTTTTAGACTTCTAAAACATAAGTTTAGAGGTTTATAACCCATTCAGAATTATGATTATATGATTCTTCAGTGGGTATCTTGAAAGCAATTTAAATTCCTTCACAGGCAAATGTTGTGGAAATCAAAAGTAAAAGGTGATTGCTTTATGATCCACACCCTTAGCAAATGTGTTGCACCATGATTTTGTGCACAGCACAGCAATGCACCATTTGGTCAACATTTTAACAACCTTTGCAATAAAATTCTTATGTATCTGGTTATTCATCTGAAAATTTTAGCCTGCTGAACAGATTTGCATGTGCCACGTAGAAGATGAGAGGTCATGAACTACAAGTTCAAGACAAACAAAGCTAGCTTTGTTTTATCCCATATTCCCACCTGGCACCTAACTGGCATGTTCACGTGGTCCTTTGAATTCCTATCAGACACCACAAGCCAGGAAATTGCTTTTATCCATCTGAGCTTTTTGTCCATTTTCCTACTGGGCATCTGTATGTCACCTGACAAAAAAAAAAAAAGAATGGTGTTTTCTGGCAGTGGTTATCAACAAAAAACCAACCTGAGGCCCTCTGCCCTGCATTGTACCAGTGTGTAGTAGCCCACACAGCAGGTCACTTGGCAGGGCAAAAAGCTCATGAGGCCAAAGCTGCAGCTGAAGGAAAGCATGAGACCCTGCCAAAAGACATGTGCTTCCATTGTGTCACAGAGCAGTGATCCTTCAAGCTGATCAGGGACCCAGAACAGAAAGACACCTGGACCTTGGACTACAAATTCATACCTCACAGACACATCAGCAGTGCACTGTGAAACAAGTCAAACAAGTGAGCCTTTCTCTCCCAAGGCAAGGTACAATGCTATGTCTGGGAGCTGTAGACTAAAGAAACAACTTGATCTTCTAATTAACCACAATGGATCTAGTCTTTAGTAATTTCACTTACAGTGCAAGTGTTTTGATAGTTACTGATAGTTGAGATAAATTTCTTCAGTACATCACATTGAAACTCGAGCCCTTTACAAAGTGCTCTGAGCAATATCTGTGAATTTGTGGCTATCAGTGATGGGAGAGCTTTACATACTCCCTGATGAAATAGTAGGAAAACTAACTGCCAATTTACAATTCAAAGATGTTGTTTATTAGTTACTTTTTTGAAGTTAGTAGACAATTCCTCAATGTTTTCTCTGATATTTGTTGTCTAGAAAGCAATTCACATCAATTCAGAAAATGTTCTTCTCTGCAATAAGCCACAGTCCCAAACAGAGTCTTGGTCACCTCTCTCCAGCACACCCAGGGACTGCAGAAGGACAAAGCTTATCTTTGATGATATGTAAGTACAGATGACTTTAAAATAAAAATTAAAAAAAAAAAAAAATACATTTATGCATTTAAAGAGAGAAAAATAAAATTTGTCCAACAGGAACTGAGACACGTCCAGAAGTGTTAAAGTAATGCTGTATATTAAGAAATAAATGAGACAAACCTTATAAACTCTTTAATTTTTCATCATAAATTAAGCCTCTGATCATCAGAGACCAGTGAAGACCAACTGTTCCCTAAAGGACAGGGAGCCAGGAGCAAAGGTGCAGGCAATAGCTGTCAGGACAGGGAACATGCCAGCCAGGGGTCCAGTCCCACAACACACAAGCAGTGTGATCAGGGAAAGTCCAAGGGTGGAGTCATGTTCAACCAAGAGCCTAGATCCTCAAGCAAGTTGATGTTAATGGGGCAGGTCCAATGTCAGGCCAGGAAATCAGGTCAGGATCAGGTCCAGTGAGGGCCAGACACAGCCCAGTGACTGCTGTGCACAACAAGTAATGACAGATCTGAGGTCCAGCCAGGAAGATAGTCTCCAGATCAGGGTCCAGATGAGTAGAGGCCATGGCTAGGCACAAGCATATCTTTGAAAGTGCTGGAGACAGACACACTTACAATGAGTTGAACAGGATGATAAGGTCCACTGGACAGAGGGGAAAAGCCCTACAAGAGCAGGGGTCAGGCCCATTAGAATGTTTACATTAATTATGCAAACATCAGACTATTAATATATACAGAACCACAGCAAGACAGGGTGGGAGGGGCACACTTCTTGGTGCACCCTTTGGAGCAAGGGGAGAGAACATATGGAAGCCTTGCATCCCTGAGCCTTGACAGCTGCTGCTGTCATTGCTACTGCTGCTTAGAAAAAGGTATCATGACAGACCAAGTAGGAAATATCAGTGGAAGTATCAGAACCTGGAGGGACACGTGGCCCTCCTCACCTCCACTACATCTTTTAAACATCCCCTGCTCTTCTCCTATGAAAATAATTTAATCTAGTAATGATCTTCCTTTTCTTTTTGGTAAATTAAAATTGCTAGTTTGTTTCCCAAGGTCATGGAGGGTGTGCTGTTATTTAGATAAGGTATAAAAGTGAAACTGAAAGTATCTAGAAAATAAAAAATCCTAGTATCTAGAAAAATCCAGGTTCTCTCTGACTGGTAATGTTGTGAGTGGTGTGGCCTAAAAATACCATTTTTTTCTGGCTAGTTTAGAGAAGAGGTTCTGTACAAGCTATGTGTCAGATTGCTTGGAGCTCTCTAAGCTGTGTGACCTTGATGCACCTTTCGTACTCCCAGACTTTCACCCACAACATCTCTGACTCTTTCATACCAAAGGAAACCTTGGGATAGCAGGCCTCATTTCTTTAGGAACTGCTTTCTACCAGAACTCAGATTTTTTTTTTATTATTTTTTTTTAATAATAATAATGATAGTAGTAAGGTTTGTTCACACTACCTGGTCTCAGGGACAACTAGAAAGCAGCTTCTTTTAAAGAGAGTACAAGTTTCCTAATAGAGGGTATAAATAATTCCCATAGACTTCAAAATGATGTAAATGTTTCATATGTCAAGAAAATAAGTTAATATCTTTGTGTATTCATGGCAATTATAAAGCGATGTAAGCTGAATATATGTAATCAATTTCTCTGCCCCTTTTGGAGAAAAATCTCCTCTGTGTATATATCTCCTTGTTTTCCCCCATTCTCCACCTCTCTCCATGTTTTAAACTCCTCCAGTACATTTATTCAACAATCTTCATTGAAGAAATTTGAAACTGTTTGGAAGTACTACCTAACTCTTTGTGTCTCTTAAAATACTTTATGTCCTATAATTAACTTGCAACTGTTTGATTTTTCACAGTTTAACCATGTACACACAAGGCAAAAAGGTATCAGTGTGCCTGATAAAAGTCAAAATTGTAGAACGTGCTTATCTGTTTGAATTAGAGAAAAAAAAAAAAAAAGCCACAATCCAAAACAACTACAACAGAACTATTGTATCTTCATCTGGTTTTCCCTCAAGATGCTGACAAAAACCAAGGGGACTAGTTTGGTTTGGTTTTCCCCTATAATTCTGTAATAAGAAAACTGTTATTTTTCACCATCTCTATCATCCAAGAGGTTTTTATCACTTGCTTTCTCCATTAGTGATACATGTGGTTTCTCTGGTAGGCATCTTCAATAACATTTCCACCTTTTCTGAGAGAGATACAAGTAAACTGTTTGTGTATAGTGCCTTCCTTGTAGAATGTCCCCAGGTGACTTGTGGACCATAAAAACAAAAAAAAAAAAAAAAAGGAATCTAAAATGCTAAATAAGATAAAACACAGAATCAAATATGTCTGAATTTGCCCCTTAAAAAAACCCCAGAAACAGTTGTGCTAACTAGAGGAAGTTTTCATGTACTACAGTTTTTATCCACATCCTGTATCTAGGAAACACCACCAGAATACCAGCTATACTAGACCTTGATTCTGAAATTACTGTGCAGAGAAGTCACTGAAATGGAGCAGATTAGACTGGCTGCAAATGTTAAATGTCATCAAATTTGACTCACATGTTAGAAGGATCAAGTTAAACATGGTTAAAGTGTTTTTCAAAATCATGTAGTACCATGGCAGAAGATTTCAAGAAATGCAAGACAATAGGTATAAAATGATATAGTAATCCTAATGGCAGCATTTGTAAAAAGGATGCCTATGGAGTATTTTATCTCATAATCCGTGAAGTTCTGAATTACTGTAATCCAGCTATGGATTTAAAATCTAAGTTTTAATCAGGATCTGTAGTTTTTAAGATATTAAATCCCTTATATTTGCTTTAAAACAGTGACTTTTTTTTTTGACTGATCAGTGTCTCTTTGCTTTATTCTCAATTTATTTTCTCCAGATCATTGACAACAGCTGTCACTAGCAATAAATTTGAACACAAGTAGGTCAATAAAAAATATATCTTGCTTGGCAGAGTGCTGTATACACATCCATTGCAATATAAAAGTAAATATAGCTAACAGTCTTTAAAAGGCAGGTAAACCCCTGCTTCCCCTGTTTTACCATTGTTTACTGCCTGCTCTAAATATGCTTTGAGGTACCCAGCATGCCATATGTATAAGTGACATCAATGCTGTTTCCAGGATTAATTCTTAACAAGTTTTCCTGGATTTTTGGCCATTTCTGACTCTGTGAAGGGAACATTTTTAAGGCTACAAAATAACACTTCAAGACAAATTCAATCCTGCTGTAATTTCACTGAATGATAGAATTCCCAATAACTGCATTTAGGAACAAAGTCTGATGTCCTTGAAGTGATAAAGACAGACATGCTATGGATGCCCAAGGGCACTGTCCCACACCCTCCTCAAAATACTGTATGTGTGGTATAAAAAAGAGCAGAGCATGCCTGGTTTCCCAGTTTTCCTTATGACTAAATCAGAACATGCTCCTCAGGAGTATTTCTTCAGTTGCATTGAGGGTTAGCCTTTCAAACTTGGGGTGTGGGTTTTCTTCATTTACATTTCTTTTCTTTTTTTTTTCTCCTGACTTTATAGGAACATATAGGAACATCTTCTTCACCTTCTTTTCGTAAATCATGTTTTTTGAATATTTATTCTACCTTTATGGATTTAGGCCCTACACATACACACCAGCTTTACATTGTCCAAGGGACATATCCTGCTGTGAGACAGCGTTCCTGTGTTTGTCAACCAGTACACCATTTACCCAGAAAATATTCAACCTGTAAAAGTGTTATGCATAGAGGTCATAAAGAGTTTAAAAAATAATTTATTTGTGCATCTCTTTGTTTGGGCTTGAGCCCCAAGTCTCCTCTTCCTTGTTCTGCCTCAGAGTGATAAGGTGCTTCTGAGTTATGCCGTCCATACAACATCTGGAAGTCATCTCACTTTGCATTGTTCAAAATACCCCAAGGATTCCTGGTTTTCTGAACTATTTAGAGAGACTTTGTAGTGCTGAGCACATCCTCAGAATCACAGAATCACAGAATGTTAGGGGTTGGAAGGGACCTAGAAGATCATCTAGTCCAACCCCCCGGCCTGAGCAGGACCACATAGACTAAGTCACACAGGAACACATCCAGGTCTTGAATGTCTCCAGAGAAGGAGACTCCACAACCTCCCTGAGTAGCCCGTTCCAGAGCTCTGTCACCCTCAGGAGCACAGTTAAGGAATAGAGCTTGACTCTTTCTTCTCTTCATCAATCTGAAAAATCACTGGTCACGTAGACCATCTACTACACCAAATTCCTCATAAATTCATTTGCTTAGTGTGGACTGCTACAAGTTTCTCAGCTTTGGGGTCTCATGACTTCATCTGTCCATTCTTATTCTCCTTCCCTTCTTACCTGTGGCACTGAATTTTTTCTCGTGTACACTGTGCAGAGACTATTATATCAGACTATTATAGAGCAGACACTGCCTTCCCATGATTAGATAATTAATCTGCCTGTTATCTGTAAGACCACTTACCTACCCTCTTCCTTTATAGGGATACTCTATGAGAGCTTGGTCTGGTGAGAAACAAATGCTTCATCAGCTCTAGCAGAAGATTCTCACAGGATAAAGAATTTATAGCCACTATTTGCTGTCACCAAAGAAAAGCCAGAATTGTGGACCTCATTTGAACTTAAAAGTTACATCCATGCCCCTCCTCAGTTGGCCTATGGGCAAGTCGCCCAGCACAGCTTATGTTTATATGAATAAACTGTCTGACCTCCCTGAAACAAAGAACACTTACTGCCTCCTGAGAACAGTCCCTGGCCTGTGTTGTCTCCCATCAGTGCCCAGGCATTGTCTGGGACTAAGTACAAAACTAGGCCAGGGAGAGTGTAACAGTGTGTATGATCAAATGACAGAGCTAATATCTTTGCTCTGCTTATTTCATGTGCACAGACATAACCAAGGAATTATTTTATTGACAGACTCAGATCTGAAATAACCTCTCATAATCTTGCCACTCAGGAAAGAGGATGTATTTGCATAAATTGATTTTTAAGTGCTTTTTTCTTACTCTACAGCTTGACTGGAAAATATCTTTAGTCCACAATGAATCTTAAAAGTGAGCAGGACAAGGGTCTTCTAATCAGGCTCAGCAAACTCTCCTCCAGGTCCCAGCAGTAGAGATGAATCTCTCAGATAGGAGAGAGTGGTCTCTGCCACCAGTCTCTCCTAGTGTTTCCTTCACCTCTGCAACTAGTAAGCAATGAGCAGATGCCTACAGAAGGTGATGAGCACCCTCCAAATCTTGCAGGTCTTTGGCTAATTTAGATCTCATAGTGAATATGAGGAAGTCTCATCTAACCTCTGATGGTGTTTATAGTTCTATCACATGTCTGGTTCTTGACAGAGGTTTGTTGGCAAACATTGTTTTCATAGATTCATAGATTCATAGATTCATAGATATTAGGGGTTGGAAGGGACCTAGAAGATCATCTAGTCCA